>OY735269.1:0-181353 GCA_963457715.1 Argyresthia albistria
CGAGCAATATTGTCGGCTTTCGAAACTACCTCAGAGCGAATGCACCCTAGACTAACTACCCCGCAGTTCCTCCTAGTGACACAGAGTCATCAGGAGGAATCGGCCGGTCCCTCGATCTCTCGCACCGTCAGTGGCTTCTGTCTCCTTCCCTCCGCGTGTGTGTCGTGTGCCCTGTCCCGCTCTAGCTAGAACACTATTCAATGTCGGTCGGACTGCGTCGCGGACTCGGGTTCGTTCGGGAATGTTCGGCGGTCACCGACCGTGATGTCTCTAACTGCCACGTGTTGTCTGCGAGCGGATAATGAATGATAGCCCCTCCAGACTGTGGGGGCTAGGTTTACGAGCGAGTCACCTCGGTGGGTGTGGAAGTGGATTTTTCCTTTCACACAGTGCATCTACAACGCATCCACACGGCCTTCACTTCTGTTTGACGTGCTTCAGTGTGCTGTCGACGCACACATACACAAGCACACACAAGCGGAGGGCGTGTGGATGCATGCGGATCCACTGTGTGGAAGGAACCATCCACCAAGGTGAGCCGGTTGTAAATCCCCGTTCAATCTTGTGCTGGTTGCGTCACAACTAGTTTTGCTCCCAATAAATAAATTGTGTGAGTGTGGCTCAGGATCTGGGTACTGTCTTCCTGTCTGTGCAGTTGTGCGCACTCCACTTGCGACAGTCGCCGAGCTCCTATTGTCTAAGTAATAAGAGTAAACTCGCAATTCGGTCGTGTACATAAATTTGCATTTAAAGTAATGTTCGGTGGACTCTTGTCTGTGTAACTACTCGCTGTCGGTCGTGTACTTATGAATAATGGAGCGATATGCTCTGCACAACTTTACTAAGGTACTTTTAACGCAAGAACTATGTAGGTACAAGTTCGTGCCATATTATAATGTAATGTTAATTGTAATCGTCTGCTCGCTCGAGACTGCTCTCGCCCTCGTCGGGTTTGTAGCTGAGCTGTGGACGTGTGTGCATGTATGGTGCACGTACATACATGTGTGCGTCGCTGCGGTCTTAAATGAGTTGTCGGTTTCTCTTCCGCGACGCAGTCGGTCCGAATCTTCTAAAATAATTCATCTTAAATATTCTAATTAACTATAGGATATAAATACGTTTATATTATGACTATGTTAGAGAAAAGGTTTATCTTAGATCGAAAAGTTGTAGTCTCGTAATTTTGTTGCGGTACCTAATATTTGTTTGTATTGTTATTTAGTATTTTATAATTTGTTTAGTTCTCCGGCGCGTGCGCAGGCCGCGTCACGTGACGTCATAGTTACGTTTCTCTGTTGCCATCATTCGGTTTGTTTTTGTTATGGTGTAAGTTGAAAGTGTCATATCAATTAGTAGCTGATTACGAGAACTGTTGCCTTCCACGTCATCTGTACTGTAAGCTGTAAGGTTGTATGTACAATAGTAGGTGGCGCCACTGCCACGCCTTGTGGGACATCGTGCCTGTAACGTAGAGCGCAATCTGCATCAAGCAATACATAAATACCTAACTAGAGTTGCAGGACAAAGCTCCCTCAAGGAGTGGTTCTAGGCTCACGTTAACACGATATAAAATTTCCGTCTCACTTACTATACTTACAGATCTTATTGCCTTATCCGAATTCGTATAATAATGAGTGTAGTCTTGTACGTAACGAGTAGCTCTCATAGTTAGCTTGTTCTACCTTCGGACTTGTATGAAGAGTAATCTTATCTTAGTGAATGGTAATATTTAAGAGTAGATACTTTTAGCTACAGATTTTACACGACTATCCCAAACTTTTTAATGTATTTCCTCACCCTCCAATGTACCTCTCGTGTATATACTTATCATCCATCACCCTTCTAACTTTGTATAATGAAATGAACTCTTATCCAATCTGAATGTTACAAGGCACTGTTGAACATGAAGATGTCATGAGCTTCAACCCTTCTGCTTACTGGCAACCAACTGCCACGGACTACGAACTCGTACGCTTATGATAGAATGTTCTCAACAGCTCAGATAACATACTGCCGAATGAACGTGACGCGCCACGCACTGACAGACTCTGACACTAAAGGGGTTTCCAGACAGTGGAGGCTAGGTTTACAGCCGGGTTACCTCGGTGGATGTGGATTTTGCTCACGCTCAGTGTGACGTCATGATGCCGTGACGCCGCGCGCGCGTGTGTGTGTGCTCCCTGCATGAGTGTGCGTGCATGACCACTCCCCTCCTCTCCTCCCTTTCACCTGATTAAATTGTAAATACGAAAGATTTATTATTATTACTGAATGAAATACATGTTACTATTATTTACGTTTCGTTTGTTCTATCGTAATTATTTTATGTAATATATTTTGGATTGTTTGAGGCGTATATTCTAATCTAGTTTTAGTGTATTTGTTTTTGAAACATTTGTTACGAAATTGAGAACATTTTAGCACGTTCGATTTAATTACTCTTTCATTACGTAGTTCCCGGGAGTCGAGACCTCGGCTCGGGCCTGGGCCGAGACCTCGGCTCGAGGCCGGGCCGACACTAGAGACCTCGGCTCGAGCCCGGGCCGACACTAGAGACCTCGGCTCGAGCCCGGGCCGACACTAGAGACCTCGGCTCGAGCCCGGGCCGACACTAGAGACCTCGGCTCGAGCCCGGGCCGACACTAGAGACCTCGGCTCGAGCCCGGGCCGACACTAGAGACTATTTTATAGTTCGATAATATTACGTAAAAGCATGTTACAGTTTTTGATCAGAATATTTTAAAGCTTTCTTTATGTACATTTTAATCTCTCGATATACATATTAGTGGACTATTCAATATTAGTTTTATATTTGTAAAAAGTATTTGTGGTCGGCCTCGCCCTGACGTGGCTGCTTCTTGAGACCAGCTCGGGCTTTACTCCGACACGTCGTGTTCTCATTGCGAGAGTATGTCGATATTCTCACGAGTTGGTCTGAGATCATCAGCTGATCTCGGATCATTCTCTGATGTAGGCAGTATTGGCAGGCTATTATTGGAATGATGTCGTGGTGTGGGGGTGAGGTGAGCGTCGGTCCGAGTCAGGTGGCAGCGACACAGTCGGCATCGGCAGCGAGCGCCGGCTCGCACGTGAATCTTATGTATCTAGTCACAGCTGTTGTGCATATTTTGTAAAACAATCACTGTACAAACTAATTCAATATTAACTATACGCAGTAGATGTACTTCCACGCGACGCCCGCACTGTGATCGCGAGGCGGTACTTCCACGCGACGCCCGCACTGTGATCGCGAGGCGTCATTGTTGAAACAAATATTATTATTGTTCAGTTTTAAGCAGAAAAGTTTGGGACATGTTAGGATTTGGCGCACATATTTAAATTCCGACAAGCAAGCACAACATTGTCAATTGATGCTGTGCCCACGCACATGAAAGGCATCCACGCTACCTTAAATATGTAAGTTACTATTGATTGTGCTTTGTGTCACCAACTTGACATGACAATATTATGCTCGTTAGAGTTGAGTTTGTTCATCAGATATTATATGAAATTACTTGTTCCCATAGCTTTGCCTTTATTGTGACTTGGTTCTATGTTGAATCATGCGGGGGATTGCTGGGCGCTCTCCACATCTCTGGCCGATGTATGTCACTGTCAGTCGGAGATAGCATGTCCTAAAGTTACTAAACTGAAGTGGAACTGAATTTTAGTTTTATTAAATTTTCAAATTTCATATTGTGTTTCATTTTCAACCTAAATGTTGTAGGAAGAATGAGATGAAATAATAATGATATATGGATGTAAATTAACAGATTTATTAACTACCTACTCAATTATTTCTTAAAAACTACACAAATCTTGTTGCAATGGCCAATAACTTAGTATAATCAGCACCCTTTGAATGTGTGCGTTCCTTTAGTATTGTTCTCAATATGGTGGGTATGGGCACATGGATGCGTGTTCCGAGGGGGGTGCCGTTGTCATCGATCAGTACAATGTTGTTGCTGTCAAACTTGGGTACCTTTACCTTCTGTGATTGTTTCAGGCCGACGAGGATGCCCTTTTTCTTCTGCCCTTTTATTGCCACCATCACGCGGTCACCGATGTAGCCAACACCTGTAACAAAAATGATTGCATTGTTGACAAAATCTTTGGTTTGGCTAAATCATAACCATAACTATAAAAATAGTGTCACACCTTTTCCCATAGTCCTGATATGAATTGTAATATTTGGGAGGTTCAATGGATGGAAGTTTCTTATTCTTTCAAATATTGCTACTCCAAATTGACTTTGGACATGTAGGTTGCCTGTGGGGTACATGTCAGAGTGATATTTCGCAATATTTTTAATTTCTAGTACCTACCTAGGTAAGGGCACTCTATACAGTTACAGGAAACTTGACTCACCAACCCAGGAACGGTTAGGAAGGTATGTCCACTACAAGGATGGCAGAATAGGCAACTTACGTTTCTTGTTGTAAACACAAATAACTTTGGGTGGCTTTCCTTCGGCCATCGCCCGTTTGCCGATCTCTGAGTTATCCACCACCCGCAATCTTGTCAGCAGCTGAACCTCACTCATGCATGCTGTTGTATGGAAACCACAGGAAAGTTGGGATGGAATAAGACGACTTACTAGTGATCTAAACATTTTGATATTTTATCACGACGATTTTGAGGTTATGGTAGGTATGTCTGACAGTTGTCAGTACAGTACAGACAGCATTTTAGCCCCCCGTTCCGAGTCACGCAGCACAAAACCATACGAGATTTAGAGCATTTGGAGCGTTTCTACGTCATCTGTTAGCTGTCACTGCTTTAGTTATTGTTCTGAGGCTGTCACACACACAATAGACTTGTGGCCTGTCAAGTCAAATAAGATACTTTTTATGAACTGTCAAAATGGAACTTTTGTTCCTGAGTTCTATGAAATAACAACAGAATGACGTCATGTAAAAGTGCCATCAAATGCTGTCTTTTTTTGCACAAAATTGACTTTATAAAATATATCTGCTGGAAATATACAATTCTGAGAATGTCAAGCCATTATGTACATAATGCTTTAACTAGATTTGTTCCTAGATTTATTGGATTACTTTGGCCACAAGCCTATTGGTATTCAGTATCTTTTCGATCGATTTATTTCCTTACGAGATGTAGCCTTGTCAGTTTACGTCATAGTAATACGCATCGTGCTCTGGGACGGTCTGATTGAGCTCGAAGGTGGGGGAGAGGATAGGTACCCTGCCCTAATCTTTCTTGTACTTACTTGAGTTTGAGCTCATTTGAGGCAATCGGACTGGTATATCTTTACAATTTCTTACTGAAACTTTCTTACAGTTTTTCTTGTTGAATAGCTGGCTAAAAGTGGGAACCATAATATATATGCCTTCTGCCACCCCGTATGGGAAAAGGCGTGACGCTATGTTTTATTATGTTCCGTATCCAAAAGTACATACATAACATAAAACTCTCCCAGATTTTCAGAAAGACAGGTGTGCTCTGGGACCATTTTAACGGTATGTCATGGATTTGCCACGAGATGTAGTCTAACAACTCTACTCTTGTGGAAATAGTATCAGGTTGCTGAAGTGAAGGGATAAAGTTCAAAACTTATGAAAATACATAACAAGAGGTTCGTTCTGCTTTTGTGGATGTTGGACGATTTGGAACTGGATTTAATATACTTTCCCTCCTGTCCCCTTCCTTCGTCCCGCCCTGTATAACAAATAAAACAATGATGTTGATGACACTCACATGACACTGGAGGTGGTCCAGCGAGTACATAGCTGAGTGCCTGAGTTGAGTACGATGAAGGCTACTAATGTCTACTTAACTTAGAGATCCTACAAAGATACCTTACTACTTAGTTACTACCTTACTAAAGTTATCTTTTTAACCGACTTCCCAAAGGAGGAGGTTTACAATTCGTCCGGATGTTTGTTTTTTTTTTTTTATGTATGTTCCCCGATAGCGCCTAAACGGGTGGACCAATTTGGAAAATTATTTTTTTGTTTGAAAGGGTTTACCTTCCCATTGATCCCATTGACACCAGGTCAGGATCTGATGATGGGATCCTGGAGAAATCGAGGGAACTCTTCAAATATTATAGGCAGACCTATAGTGATTTTTGTGTTTTTCATAATAACTCGTGCAAATGCACATGGTAAGCATAATATTGTGATGCGGAACTGCTGATGAAGACCACATACATATGTCCACCAGATCTGCTCAATACTAGGTACAAATACAATGCGTGGCTGACGGGCAGGCAACGCATAGCCTAAACCGGTGGACCTAGAGCCATGAAACTTTGTACAGGGGTTCCTTAGTAGCGTGGGGTAGCACTGATATGGGATTTGACAAAATTAATTCCCCAAGGGGGGGGGGGGGGGGGGATAAGGGGTTACAGTTTGTATTATACTCAATCTAATCAAATAGGGTTTGTGGAAGTCGGTTTTTTCTAAAGTTTACTTTTTGTTTCAATTATATCTTATATAATTCGTACCTACCTACAATTTGGCCTTTGCCAATGCAAAATTAATTTCTTTTCCCTAAAAGTGCTTAATATTATCCACAAAGCGCTTTGTAATTCGCACCAACTCGCCTATCAAGGGATCGCAAATTGTCTCCATCGCGAACTTTATCCCGACTTGACTTAGCAAATCATAGAAGTATCCATTTCACAATCAGCCGAACGCAAGGCGAGGAGACCCAATAGCTATTACATTGGAGACGCCCTTAAATCCTTTGGCGTATTAAAAAGTGGTTGAACTATAAAACTTTTCACCGATTCGGTAACATTAACGTTTACTTACTACGTAATTTCGGTTACACTTTCGATTTTTGATTTTATTTCGACCTTGTTGACGTTTTGCTGGTAAAGGTTGCGTTGCTCAGTAGGCGTTCTTTGTATGTATTCTTAATCAGTTTCTCGTCCACCGTTACCGTAACAAATTACATACGTACCTCTTCTGCAGGCGTTTTCAGTCCTAGTAACTCTGAGACGGCAAACGCAGCTGGTCGTTATCGCCTCTGATTAAAGGTGGTAATGCGATCGCCGCGATCGGAAACGAAACAAGATCGATTTACTTCATTAGAAGTGACATCTCAAAGAAGCTATTCTTTATCGTCATAATGGCGGTGTCCGGGACGCCGCTTTGTACTCCTGTCCAAACACCCCCCGCCACACCCCCCGCACCCCCTCTACTACCACTCCTCTAGCTCTCTCTTGAGATCCATTACAGTCTCGGAAGATGTTCGAATGTTTGTTTGTTTGCGTTGTGTTGGTTTGGTGTGTCGGTGGGTGTGCACGCATAAAAAAAATGTTCGGGATATCGATCGATCGAACGACTGCTTGGCTTGGGTTTGTTGTATTGCATTAAGCCGAACGGGCGGTAGTATACAAAAATATTAATATTATATTGACGTTGAATAAGTAATATGTATGATTTTATGGTCAATAAAATTTTTGAACTGAACTGAATTTAAGTAAACGAGTAGTTACTAGGTAGTACAGTCCAAATGATGAGACGGAAGAATCTATACAAGTCTTTGACGGTGTGTCTAGAGAGGTAAGTTTCATCTGTATACTGTACTCTTGTCGAGTAGCCTATTGGCCGGCCCACGCACACAATAGTAATGTAATACCTACTTAAACATAATCATGTTTAAACAGGCACATTATATGCTTCTTGCCCCACACTAGGATACCCTGTGTCGTGCGTGTGGGAACCAGAATCAGCGACATCACAAACAATGTAAACCATCCAAAGATTTTTCGGTAGTATTTTTTTTTGTTTTTCTGTATCTACCCCCAGTTGTGAATCAAAACCGGGACCTCTCGCCTGGTGGGTGAGCCACATCCGCTGCACCACAGAGGTCGTCTTGATACTAGGTCTAATCTTGCCTGGATTAAATTGGCAACTGACTAAACTGAAATAGATAGGTACCTACTTAGCCTAACTGAAAATAATGCACAGTAGATATCGGTATCGGTTTTCTAGGATAAGATGGTTCAGAAAAATGTAAAAAAATAAGGAAACATTAACCGCAATATTATATACCTAGGTAACTAAAAGTAGGTAAGTACATTCATGTTCTCAAGGGGCAAAGACTTTTAAATACCCGGATGCTTGTTATATTGAGCCATATTCCACCAAGCTGGCTCGGTGTGGGTTGGTGGAGGGCTAGTGGGCTAGTGGCCACACCGACTGTCAGAAGTATGCTTGCAAGCTTTACGACTGAATACTACCAAGTAGCGATTGGTTGGTAGTATCCGGGACCTAGAGCTTAACGTTTCAATGTGCACCTAAATTCGCAATATCCGTTACACCTTAATTGAGCAAAGTAGTTTTTATTTAATTTGTTGTAGAAATTAATTAACTTATTGTTTTTTTTTTAGTTTTTAACCTTCTAATAACAATACAATTATCTGTCAATTATCTAAGGCTCGATTAAATAAAAAAGTGATAAATTAAAGGAACGGAATTAACAATTTAAAACACTATACTTCATTTTCTTTCCGGGAAAACGATAAAAGCCTGTTGCCGACAGTTGCCGTCGGCAGATTGTGTAAGATAAAAGCCTGTTGCCGACAGTTGCCGTCGGCAGATTGTATAAGATAAAAGCCTGTTGCCGACAGTTGCCGTCGGCAGATTGTGTAAGATAAAAGCCTGTTGCCGTCGGCAGATTGTGTAAGCGCAGTAAAATTACTGTCCGACAGTAGAATACGAAGTAGGCTGGCATCACGCAGGCGCTTGTGAATTGCGATTCCGGTTTTAGGTTTTAGTAGAATACCAAATGCGTCGTATTGAAGCTTGTGCCAGGCTTGTGGTATGCTTGTGTACAGTAGAATTCGGGCCCTGCTCGTGTGCCGAGTATCCCGCCGTACAGTTCATTGCAATTGGTAGATAATGTCTAGTATCTGTGTCTGTATTGCAATTCCCGATACTTATAATCGGCAGAGAATTTTACCTCGAAAAAATTCCGAATTCAACGAAACTTAAGTACCTATGTTGTTTGTGTAGTGCTAAACCCAATTTTCCGAACAAATAAACCTTGTGCTAACTTATAGAGAAGCGGCGAAAAACCGTTTTTTTTTGGGTCATTTTCCAGTTTTTCACGTTTAATTTGAAAGCATTGAATAATTGTAAAAAATTGTGTATGAGTAAATCAAAGATGACAAAATTTAGCGTCGATAACAAAAATAGATAAATACTAAACTTGGTCCCCTACTTTGACTTTTATTTATTTAATACTCCCCTGTGTATGGCCCCAAACCTTTTGGACCTGGAAGATGTTCTGGAACATGCAATAGCGATGTAGTATATACCGTCGAACAAGATTGTATGCAGATGTGGGCTGGTTAATTAAATACATGAAATAAAACACATACTGATTCTATTGATCGGGAGTATTTTGGACTCCAATAATTTTAGTATTTCTTTTTGTTATCGATGCGAAATTTTTTCATCTTTGATTCACTCATACATTATTTCTTAGAATTATTGACTTTTTTTTCATTAAACGTGAAAACCTCGATTTTTCGCCCCTCCTCAAGTTAGCACAAGCTTTATTTGTTCGAAAAATTGGGTGGAGCACTACTGAATAGCCACAAACGACATACCTACTTCGGTTTCGTTGAATTCGGAATTAACTTTTTTTTGTATTGACTGAAAACTGTCTACTCGGGTATAAGGCGAGTAAGCACTAATCTCATCAAGTCACTTTGAGTAGATAAATGTTTTTTTAAGGAGTTCTCAAAATTGGCTAGAGAAGTTGAAAGCTCAACGTTGACATCCATCAAAGTGTCTCTGTCGCAGTTAGTTGGTTAAATCAGACACTTAACTAACACCCTAGACCGTTAAGTAAAGTAAAGTAACGACCGAAATTTAACCAAGGCGCTAAGGTTCCATCAGACAAGTGAGTGAACGAAACGTTTAACGAGTTGTCTAAACGTTCCAAGGCAACAAGACGCATTTACACTTTGATAGGGTACTATGCAACCAATTCGATTTTGTGAAACAACATGAGATCGCCTTGCTCCGGCGATGACCCAGCCTGGCTGGCTGAAGTGGGCACAACTGCGGAAAGGCTGGCTGGCCTCTGTCTTCCACCCCGTATGGGAAAAGGCTGGCTGGCCTCTGTCATCCACCCCGTATGGGAAAAGGCTGGCTGGCCTCTGTCATCCACCCCGTATGGGAAAAGGCTGGCTGGCCTCTGTCATCCACCCCGTATGGGAAAGGCTGGCTGGCCTCTGTCATCCACCCCGTATGAGAAAAGGCTGGCTGGCCACTGTCATCCACCCCGTATGAGAAAAGGCTGGCTGGCCTCTGTCATCCACCCCGTATGGGAAAAGGCTGGCTGGCCTCTGTCATCCACTCCGTATGGGAAAGGCTGGCTGGCCTCTGTCATCCACCCCGTATGGGAAAAGGCTGGCTGGCCTCTGTCATCCACCCCGTATGGGAAAAGGCTGGCTGGCCTCTGTCATCCACCCCGTATGGGAAAAGGCTGGCTGGCCTCGGTCATCCACCCCGTATGGGAAAGGCTGGCTGGCCTCTGTCATCCACCCCGTATGGGAAAAGGCTGGCTGGCCTCTGTCATCCACCTCGTATGGGAAAGGCTGGCTGGCCTCTGTCATCCACCCCGTATGGGAAAGGCTGGCTGGCCTCTGTCATCCACCCCGTATGGGAAAAGGCTGGCTGGCCACTGTCATCCACCCCGTATGGGAAAGGCTGGCTGGCCTGTCATCCACCCCGTATGGGAAAGGCTGGCTGGCCTCTGTCATCCACCCCGTATGGGAAAAGGCTGGCTGGCCTCTGTCCCCGTATGGGAAAGGCTGGCTGGCCTCTGTCATCCACCCCGTATGGGAAAGGCTGGCTGGCCTCTGTCATCCACCCCGTATGGGAAAAGGCTGGCTGGCCTCTGTCATCCACCCCGTATGGGAAAGGCTGGCTGGCCTCTGTCATCCACCCCGTATGGGAAAGGCTGGCTGGCCTCTGTCATCCACCCCGTATGGGAAAAGGCATGAATTTTGAATGAATGAATGAAAGAAAGAAAGTAAGAAAGAAAGAATAATAAGTACACCTATTTTGTTTGTCCTTTCTACCTGATGTTTTTTTTTTAACCTTATTATACCAACGTTTATCGACATGATGATGCGATCCTAATTATTATTCGGCTGAAAATAAAAGATTAAAAGCTGAAAAACAAAGTTCTTCGCAAGAACTTCTTCCCCCTTTTTAATAAAAAATAGGTACTCCAGGAGTAAAGCTAGTCCGGGAGTAACTGCGGGACAGAGCTATACCATGCTATAATACTGTCCCGTAGTTACTCCCGGACTAACTTAAGTCCCGCAGTAAAACTAAAGAACAAGTAAAGGAAAACTAAATATTTAAGTACGTACTTATAAGTACTTACTTATTATTTTTAGGATAGGTTCCTCCAAGTTCTCCTTGGTGGAGAATATTCTTCAGTAGCATGGTCTCCCTCATCTATAGACAAAAGTATTACGTTTTCCTTTACAAATCTTACAGACTTGTTATCAAGTTCATACTTGGCAAAATTTTCGTCTTGACTTGAAGCACCTTTGTGAATTAATTAGTCTCAATCCCGCCGCAGCCCTGTGCCCGCGGGAGATCTCCACACTGCTTTGCCGCCATTTTGAAAAAGGTGGCGAATCAAATAATGGAGAAATAATTTAATCAGCTGCTCGCCACGCGGCTGTGAGCTCACGTGGCTGGGGTTAGGGTAAGTTTTAGTTTGTGCTCGAGGTGTGAAGGGTGGTGAAAAAAGTGTGTGGTTGTGTCGTATGTTAGCCGCCCCCCGCTCCCCGCGCCCCGCGCTGTCGCCCCCCCGGGAGCCGCGGTCCAAATTGAAATGAAATTGCATAATTCTCGCGAGGAGGTCGCGCGCGGCACAAGACGCTTTTTTGCGCCTAATGAAGTCCATTTAGCGTCTCCCGACGGCGTTCTGCATGAATTCCGCTAAATTGCTGCAAGAAAATAGAAAATAGCGCGAGAGCGGTGTAATTGCATCCGGTGTTTATAATAAAGTTGCACGTTGCACGTTTGGTGCTGCTAGAGGTTTCCACTTCTCTTTAGGAATTGGATTATGAATTTGTATTTATCACTTTGTCAATACTGTACAGAATTTTGTTTGTCGGATAGATACAGTTGCTGAGGAGTAATATGCACAATTGCACATTATACTAATTTGTTTGTAGAACTCTCGAGATATCATGTGATTACATCGAGTCAACTTTGACAACTCATATTATACTTTAATTAAACCATCTCACGAAGAAGTTTTGACTTTAGGTTTAAAGAAACTTATTCTTATGAGAAGACGAGTTCATCTATAGGTACACTAATATTTCCATTATTGGTGTCTATATTTTGTCTCTGTGCAATAAAGTATAAAGTAAAGTAAACGGAATAGAATGTCAAAGTGGACGCAAGATTGATGCTAACGGTTTCTGTTCTTTGAGCCTTAGCTAAAGATTCTGTGCTAACGCTAAGGTTAGCATAGCACAGCGATCATATCAACCAACTTGAGATAATAGTAGATAGAAATGCTTACTTTTTGCATTTCGGCCAGAGAAATTGGGAAGACTGATAATATTGAAATACAAATGTTTGAATAGATGACAACGGCCGGGGCGGCGGCGGCGGCGTTGCAAAATATCGCGATGAACACAGATATGTCTGTGGCGACCAGGGAGCACTTATGCAGTGGAGAGCGCATAGATACATTTTCCTTTGAAACACAACTCACCAATTTACGGGCGGCGGGTGACGAGGTAAGAGAGCTGTGTTTGGTCAGTTGCTGCGAAACTGTCTGGCGGCCCGTCATCGTACATAGGTTGCGTATGCGAACGTTTGTTGAATAATCATGCTGATCGCTCTACCCTAGTTAGATAAACATAAACATAAGATATTGTTACGCCTTTTTGTAACACAAATTGTGTAATAACTACAGTCCGAAGGTGATATTTGAGAAATGATTTCCGTCTGTGAGACTTGTCCATGTAAGTTTTGTCAGGAATTTGTCTGGTCTATTGGTCGGCCCTGTGCACGCTTAGAATGTCCATTTCCAGGTCTTACATTTTCCCTGTAAAAACACTCGCATACAGTATTAAAATTTTCCGAATCAAACTTTGCGAGCCGGGTTCGGCCCCAGCAGTGAAGTAGGACACTCAGGGGTTCGTTAGAAGCTTTCCAAGACGTTGATATAATTAGTGCATTGTATACTCGCCTGGCTAGTTTGGCAGGCCGCATTTCCCCTCAGGCACAGTCAATTGGATATATAGTCTCTGGTGGCGACGAAACATACCTCCAAAGTTGCGGCGAGTGTCTAGCCCCCTATCACGAAAAAGTATTGTCGAGGAAACGGGGGCACTATTTTGCCTATGCCACCCCCGTATGAGAAATATCGTGACGGTAATACCAACGGTATCTCGGCTCAGACATTAAGGCTGTTTTCAGCATTTTACTAGGATGCTAGAAAGATTACCTGCCTATACATATTTATGTATCAATCTAATAACTGGTTATTCTCTTCTATGTGTTTGGATACTGGATAAAAGTGGGCACAGTGGCACTTCTGCCACCCCGCATGTGGAAAGAAGTGATTCTATGGTATGTTGTTGTCTCAATATTGTATGTTGTTGTCTCAATATTGTAAGCTGTATCGTGGTAACTAATTAAAACAAGGGTGCGTAGTCAGTTATTATAATTACAGAACCAAAATTAATTATTTATCGATAAAGCTATCTTGCCATACTTCAGTGTTTCGTAAGATCAATAAAACATAAACATTTACATACAGGCACATACATTGCTTCTGGCCCCACCCTAGGATACCCTGTGTCGCGGGAACGATCGCTACTACTTTTATTTATTTGTAGAGGGTTCGTGGACTCTTTCAAGGAAATGTGGAAATCGTTTTCCTAAATCAGTAATCGTTGGGATTACAAAAAAAAAAAAACTAGTGGTGGTAGTCGCAGTAGCTGTAGTAAAATTATCCCTAATAGATGCTTAGAGATAGTTTAACCCTACAATTATAGCTTCATTTTCCGGACGAAGTCACGCAGAAAATAATCTGTTTACCAGCCTCTCAGAGCACAGCAATGAATAATTCCCTGTCACTGATACGTCATTACGGAGCGATCCTCGCGGCATTGAGCAGTCATCGAGAAGTCCTCAAGCTGTCGTGATCAAGTCAAGACGCCCGCCGCGACGATGGAAGTGCTTGCTTTGATGTCAAGCGTTGTCTTCGGAGGAATGATGCTGGGTGGAAAGTAGAGTCAAGATTTTATTTACAGCAAGCCCTTGGACTGTCATCACCCCGGGAGTCGGCAAATTATTTTGTTTCTTTATTACCAAGTATTAAGGTTGAAATTCGCGGGCCATTGATTTGAGGCTAGATGCTTGTGTGAGCGGTAGAATACAAAAATATTAATATTATATGTATTGACGTTGAATAAGTATATGATTTTATGGTCAATAAAATATTTGAACTGAACCGAACTTTTGTTTTTCCTTTTTACATCCAGCTCTGTTACGCTCTGTTGAAAACACTTTTTCTATTCGGGTGACAGAGGTACAGCTGTGCCCTTCAGTCAGTTGTTCAATGCCCCATATACCTATCCGCATCGCCGCTTCTATGGCCTGAAGGTTTCCTGATCATGTTTTCCATGTCCATCAGAGCGCCCCGAAGTTTGTATAAAGAAAAAATGCTTAACTTAATTGGTACATGGTCAGCACTGGGATTGGAACCTTACGGATCGAATTCTTCAGTGTCGGTATGAAGTTCTTAACTTATGTAATGATCCCGCGCCTAAATATACATGAGTGAAACTTTTAGGAGCAGTGGGTAACTCATAAGGGTCGGATGGGCTCGTCATCATTCACATCTCCAGAGAGTCTGTGACACGCTGGCCCTTAGTCACGCAAGCGGAATTGATCTGAGGGTTCATAATCTAAGTAAAGTACTTTTTATTATCCTCTACTTTAAGTAATACTTAGAATGTATTTCTGAAAGTGTTTTATTTTATCTTAAATCTTAAAAAAAAAACAACACGAAAAACACAAAACAAAAAATAAGAAAAATGTTGAAATTAATTCAGTGAAATCCAGCGTTAAGCATTTCATTATTTAAACATTCAGATTTGGAATAGTGCTTTTAAATCCTCAAATGAAGGTGCACTTTCAACAGCACTCTACACCTGTTCAGCATAATGTAATGTAATACATAAGGTCCACTTCATATCACAAAGGCGTTATTTGAGTAAAACAGAAAAATACGCGCGTTTCCTCCCCGTCCTTGGAATATTTCCCCAATGATTAAAGGCCTCGTAGTTACCGCACCACTCCATTATACGACACTGTAATCACGAAACTATTCCACCACCCTTACTACGCAAACACCGAAATATCAAAACGCAAAAGTTTAAGTCACCCCTCTGTAAAAAAATGTGGGGAAACGAAACGTAAACGCGGAGGTTTTCATAGCGCCTCGAAATCTTGCTGCGTCCTCGCCTACATAATTATTTAACTTAAATGATATACTACACCTTTCTTTTCATAAATTTACTTTTTTTTTCTCCCACGAGTGAGCGGGACGGGGGTATAGCCTCACCGCAGGTGTGACAAGGCGCAATGATTCGAGGGGAGGTGCCTCCCTCTCGTATTATAATATTCTACGTTGTAAAGAGTCGGAGTTGCTTTTTAATCTCGACTCTGCTTGTACTCCGTCGTCGCATGTTTATTTTCAGGTAAATAAGTAGTCGTACAATACGCTCGTCAGGGTAAAACGTAATGGAATGAAGCTTGTCACTGCTGTAGAAATGTGTTATTTGATTAACAGCTCCAGTGTAGATGTTAAAGATTCTGAAGGAAAAGGTCTATTTAAAACTAGATATCAGCTCGATTCTATTTAGGCATGAGGAGTGTGAGTATAGACCATAGAGTTTGCATCCTCCTTTCTGATCTATGGTATAAACGAGGTATAAACTATGTGACTACTCGTGCAAAGACTCTACCACATTCAACTTCTGAGTACGATTGTTATTGATTTGCAATCCTGTTGGATAGGTGACAATATTTAAAGAAACTTCACATACTTACATAGGTACTTCACATGCTCTTAGGATGTGTCTCGATTGTTACACAAACCGACATGCCATGCGCCATGCACATGCACATTCTTAGTGTGTAATATCAATATACTTACTGTTACCTGTCAATACATTTATGAAAATATCATATACACTAGAAATAAGCTGCCAAGTGCGAGTTGGACTCGCGTTGAGAGGGTTTCGTACAACAATAATAGGACTCACACCAACAAAATAAAATTCAGTTTTTCATATAAACTTTGCACCCCAGGTTTAGTGGGTTAGGGGGTTAAAGTTGTAAATTTCGGAGTTTTTATGGAATATGGGTGCAAACGCGTGCTTGCATACCAAATTTTAGATTTTTAGGACTTCGGGAAGTACCCTAGAGGTTTTGATGACATGCGAATCGGTCATATTATTGAGCACAACTTTTTCAAAATAAGTCTTAAAAATATTAAAAGACATTTAAGATTCTCACACCATGCGCTTTCACTTGATATGTCACACGGCATATTTTGATTTTTTTAAATTTTATTTTTATCATTTGGCCCCCCAAAAGTGGCCCTTACATTCCTTATTTATATATTTACATTGCACCTGTCTTTGGGTCACAGATATTGATATGTGTACCAATTTTCAACTTCATGGGTCTAATATGTTCTGAGTAAATTGCCTGTGACGGACGGCCGGACGGACGGACGGACAGACGCACGAGTGATCTTATAAGGGTTTCTCATTCTAAGATACGAAACCCTAAAAACATATGTTTATTTAAGACTTTAGGTCATCATATTCAATCATAATATTAGCACTAGAAATAGAAATAAGATTGCTATGCCCGCGTTCAGACTCAGTAAGGTTGCTCATTCTTTTATGGGAGTGTGTGTTAGTTTTTATAATAAAACTAACGAAGCAACGAACCTACCAGAAAGGAGATTCAAAAAATATGTCTATTAAAGAAGTCTTATTATTACAGTGTAAAAGAATATTTAGCTGTATTGCTCGCTCCTTTTCGACCAGGAGAATGAGGTTAGTTGACAAAACTGCGTGTTCTTTACCATCTCAGCGCACAGAAATCCAAAGAGGGGCGATGGAGATTCAGTAGGTACGTCTCTCTTCGGTGTATTTCCTTAGACTTAAGTAGAGATACGGGGGGTTTCTTGCCCTTCTTTGCTCCATCCCTAAGCCCACAACTTCCGAACATATTAATATTATATTGACGTTGACTAAGCAATCTGTATGATTTTATGATCAATAAAAAAATTGAACTTGAACTTGAAATTGTCGTCCTCTCTCATATTGCTGTGCCTGACCAAGGTTGTAACTTTATAACTATGGAATGCAATAAATTAACTTGAAACTTAAAGCGCAGCTCTCCAACGCGCGGCGACAGCCGGAACTAACGCTTGATGACCAATGAGGAGGGAAAGGTCTGTGTTGTTGACAGGTTCGTTGCACTAAGTTGCGTAGAGCTGGCGCCGCCCTGTAAACGTACATAAGACGAGTGTCAGCCAAAAGATCGTTGAAAATCTACTATACCCTTATACTTACACCCGGATGCTTAGTCGATGCTTGACAGCCCTTTGAATTGGTTTTACCTCAAGACGTCCTCACTAGCCCATATATTTTTTATATATTTTTTAGCTTCAGTGTCGTGTAAATAACAAACTCTGAGCTCGGCATAACTTTACAAATCAACACCCTGTATGAAAATTCGAATGAATGGGAATATTACATTAATTCCAACAAAGCCAATATTTTCAGTGATTGTTAAGTATCGTATGGGTACGCTGAATCTAAGTTTTCGACCTCGTAAGTGGTGGGGGAAACTTTTGGTGGGCCAAAAGCCTCAAAATTTCGGACGTTTTCCAGATTAATTTGCAAATAACCTTTGTTGTAATAATTAATGTAAGCAAAAAACCTCTTTATATTAGGCTACACACTACACATACTATTTGAATGCAATTTTTGACAATAATCTCTTGAGGCTGGATTTTATCAACAAAAAGTTATGTGAAAATAACTATCCCGGGGATAATTTATATGACAATGACAGTTCAAAATGAGGTCATTCTATGAAAAAGTAGAGAAGTTACTTTACTCCTCGTTGGTAAAATTCGCTCTTTGAGGGATAGTTATTTTCGCATAACTTTTTGTAGGTTAAATCCAGCCTTAGCATGTGTTAGACATACGAGCATGTGTTTTGACGTTAAGCATGTGTTAGACATACGAGCATGTGTTTTGACGTTAGCATGTGTTAGACATACGAGCATGTGTTTTGACGTTAGCATGTGTTAGACATACGAGCATGTGTTTTGACGTTAGCATGTGTTAGACATACGAGCATGTGTTTTGACGTTCGTTACAGACGGAACGGTATTTATTTGACCGGATAAACAACCGTCTGCTCATACAGGGATTTTTGCCCTACAAAAGGTGGAGTGGTTTTGTTTTTGATTTGTATTACTGTTGATGCTAGCCATGAAAAATGTAAGTTTTCGACCTTGAGGAGTGCCTGCGTTAGCCGTTATTTTGAGTTGAAGGGGCCAAAATTTGTTCTTTTTCAAATAATTTTTCAATGGTTGACTTTATGACAAGAATATCTATGAGAGGAACAAAAATTATAAAAATCCAAATTATTTGCATGGTATCTACTCTGTATGTCCTACAAGCAAGCGGGAAAAAATGGTATATTTACAAAAAATCATCTAGATGGTAATGGTAATCTTCATTTTTACTTTAAATTAATTTTAATTGGGCCTAATGAGACTTGGATCCACAACTACCCGCCGGAGACTAAAGAACAGTCCAAGCAGTGGACAAAAAGTGGCGATCCCGCACCAAAGAAGGCGAAGACGACGCGCTGTCAAAGTCCGCTGGCAAAGTGATGGCAACCGTATTTTGGGATGCTAGAGGCGTAATTTATGTGGATTACCTAGAAAAGGGAAGAACAATAAATGGCCAATATTATTCAAACCTGTTGCAAAAGCTGAGCGATGTAGTTAAACAAGAAAGGCCCCACTTGACGAAGAATAGTTATTTATCCAAAAAGTGAGGAAAGTTCGTTTTTCCTATGAGTTTTGATTTTGAGTCTTGAGCGAACGAAGGATTGAAAAATAGAATCACGAGCGCAGCGAGTGATTATAAAATTCAATCCTGAGTAAGCGAAAGACTCAACAAAACGAATAGCAAATGAACTTGCCCACATGTTGCATACAAAACTTTTCACCACTCCCAGCAAGAAAGTATTCAGTCACCATAGGTAAATAAATTAAATAGTCACAAAGCAAATCAAAATAATTCTTTATTATAAAATAAAATAATAAAATAAATAATCAGTGATCATGAATGACCTACAGTAATTTAATTCAATTTCTTATATGCTGGATTTTATTGGTATGTTTATTTTATGATTTTGTTTTATTGGTAAGTTTCTGAAATTATCTGGTTAACAATTACAGTAAGGCCTGTAATAACCACTTTTACAGCCTTATCTTTACTATTAATCGTAACTTATAAGTATTTCTATTCTAAGTATAAAATTATTTACTTTTTAAAATATCTTTAAAACTTAACATAAAAATCAGGCAAGGTTAGTTTCTGAACGGAATCATTACTTTCCTCACTGTTCAAACAGTGAGGAAAAACTAACTTTCCTCACTGTTTTCGTAGAGGATAGACACTTCTTTCGTGCGGGAGTGGTGAAAAAAAAATTGTTCCATCAAGATAACGCGCCGGCTCACTCACACGGCTAAAGTTGCGATGGCAAAAATTCGAGAGTTGAATCATCCGCCATATTCGCCAGATTTGGCCCCACGTGTCGAATTAACTATATGCCTTTGCTAACATAAAACGTAAAAAACCGGCCAAGTGCGAGTCGGACTTGCGCACGAAGGGTTCCGTACCATTATCTATAAATACGGCAAAAAATAACATATCTATTGTATGGGAGCCCCATTAAATATTTTTTTATTCTGTTTTACTTACGTGCTACGTAATGTAACATTATTCTTCGATTAAAGTGTAGATTATATAATTTAATAGCCCAACTTTGAATGGTGGTCGGAAGATAACAGCTCATAATTGAATATAATTATTGGCAGTCTGTTATCAGGTTAATTAGGCCAATATCATGTGTTTTGTTCACTGTATTTGGTTATCTTTGGACAACCAGAATAGTGTTAATTTGTTGCACTTTAGCACTAAACAGGGCTGTGGGATCCGAGTGTTTCCTGGAGTCGTGAGCAACTATTCCCGATTTGATTCGGATACGTACAATCGGTGTCCAACTATTTAGTTAACCACTAAATGTTGAACTTCTGCAATCATCTTCTGATGCTACGCGTCCGGTCGAAAGAGTTTTATTAAACCAATATGTAATTAACTGTACAACGGCATGACTTCTTCAGAAAGCGATTTATTTCGACCCACTTATGCTTGTTTTTACCTTTTTTAGTTGTAATAGTAACGAAGCTTTCATAAGCATGTAAAAGTTGTTCTGAATAATTTTGATAACCTTGTGATAACTCTTTCAAAGTCAAAGTCAAAGTCATATTTATTTGAAAATATAGGTGTTATGTAAGTAAGTCTTCGGTTATTTAGTTCACGTTCTATTCGGCCATATACATTTTAATAATCTACTGTTAGAAAAGTCTGCTGTATCACATCATATCTTCACATAAAAAATCAATCATAGAAAATATACAATTTTTTGCTTGACAAGACTTGCCTTTGGAAGCAGCTATAGAGATGCTCAAGATGGATTTATTCATATTCATGAATATTTTTGTCCAGACAGGTGGGCGGAGATAGCAACTGAATGGGTGAAGAAAACTGGTTGCCTTACAGAGATACGCACCGGCACAGAGATACGCACCGGCACAGGAAATGGCTGGACGACCTTTGACACCCTGGTCAATCTAGCTTAGACTAGAGATGTGTGGGCTCGAAATTAGGAGGCCTTTGATCCTCCATGACAGAAAATTTGAGCGGACGCTGAAGCTGAAGACCTTCTCATCATATAATACAAACCAGGTTATACTATACAAATCTACTTACAAAGTGAACTTACGAATTGACAGACGAAGGCTCCCTCTATCTTTGAGGCGTGCAAGGGGGTGCGGTAGAGGCGCGGGGCGGGGAGGTCCTGGAGGGGGGAGGGGGGAGGGAAGGTCTCTATGTACAGAGCTGTGGCATGGGCAGGCATTTTAATGAACATTCTCATTCATTACAGGTAAGGAGGTAGGGTTCGCATAAAAGGTAAGACACAATTTTTGTATTTCATTTATTGTTCTTAACTTGGTGCTTGAAAGTATTTTTTTATGCTGGGCTTTTTGGATCAAGATCAAAACGTATTGCTTGACCTTAACATTTGTGTCGGTCAATGATCTTGCACATAGCCACTGATGGATTTCCTTTATACCTAGCTCCTCAATATTTGCTTAACTTGCATAACAACAACACAAGTATCTCGGAAATCCCTTCTTAAGAAAATAGCCGTGAAACTGTTGTAACGTATCGACTATAAATATCTACACAACCGTCCAAAGTCAACGTCCACGGCCCGTGATTTTCAACCTACCCACACCGAGAGTAAGAATGGAAACTGAACACAGCAAAAAAAGAAAGAAGTTTACACACAGTATTTATTCCAATTTGTCTGCCAACGCTACCCTCCCCATAATGATAATGAGCGAGGCCGGGCCGCGCCGCAAGCGAGCTGCCTACTCGCGTTATGTCCTGATTCAGACGAACTGCGCACACCCAGGTATTACATAATATGTACTAGGTGCTAAAGGGAATACTGAATAATAGTACTGATGTAGAGGTATTATATGGTTTTATGTATTTTTGGTTGTATGTTTTGCTGCGGTGGGGGTGTGAGTTCTCACATTAATACATTATATTCGTTTAGGTAGTAGAATACATAGTGGTTGTGTGATTAATATTACATGTTTAGTATTGTGGTAGTAGATGTTGATCATTTACACGGATATCGTTTAGGCAAGATCTCGGTCTATCTTTTACATCAGAGTACAGTAGGGGGCCTTTATTTTTGCACTCTCTCTCTCTCTCTATCTCTCTCTCTCTCTCTCTCTCTTGGTTTCAAGCGCCAAGTATCATACTCGTGGCACCTCGCGTCCCGCCCGACGACGTGCCAAAACAAAGGCCCCGTACTGTCCAGTATTGTGACATCCACAGAATGCTGTTTCAACCCCCTTCACTACACCTACGAAAATATTGTACTAGTAGCACCAGTAGCATAGTATTGTTAATTTAATTTATGTACCAAATAGCTGCTATCAGATAGCTCTAAGACCACTGGCTACAACTCAGTTTCAGTTTTTTTATTTATAATTGTGAATTACAGGTCAATTCAGGTCATACTTATTATTACACAGTACATTTAAATATGAAATTGATTAAATTACACGTTATAATTATAATTAACATTATTAATAAAGATTATTATTAAATTACACACATTAAAATTATATTGGGTACCTAGGTACGTAGGTGGGTAATTAACGTATGAGGCTACGTAAGTGTACTAGTCATAGTCAGGCATTCATCCACACTATAAAACGTCCGCTCGATAAGCCAGTTCTTCAGTTTATGTTTGAAACTCCATACAATTTTATATTAGCATCACCTCCCGTTCCAGCTAGTGCCACTATATTAGCATCACCTCCCGTTCCAGCTAGTACCACTATTAGCATCACCTCCCGTTCCAGCTAGTGCCACTATTAGCATTACCTTCCGTTCCAGCTAGTGCCACTATTAGCATCACCTCCCGTTCCGGCTAGTGCCACTATTTTATATTAGCATCACCTCCCGTTCCAGCTAATGCCACTATTAGCATCACCTCCCGTTCCAGCTAGTGCCACTATTAGCATCACCTCCCGTTCCAGCTAGTGCCACTATTAGCAACACCTCCCGTTCCAGCTAGTGCCACTATTAGCATCACCTCCCGTTCCAGCTAGTGCCACTATTAGCAACACCTCCAGCTAGTGCCACTATTAGCATCACCTCCCGTTCCAGCTAGTGCCACTATTAGCATCACCTCCCGTTCCAGCTAATGCCACTATTAGCATCACCTCCCGTTCCAGCTAGTGCCACTATTAGCATCACCTCCCGTTCCAGCTAGTGCCACTATTTTACCGAGAAGCAAACCCGAACCACTGAGCAAATACTCACGCAGTAGTCACTCGGCGCTCGTCAAATACTCACGCAGTAGTCACTCGGCGCTCGTCAAATACTCACGCAGTAGTCACTCGGCGCTCGTCAAATACTCACGCAGTAGTCACTCGGCGCTCGTCAAATACTCACGCAGTAGTCACTCGGCGCTCGTCAAATACTCACGCAGTAGTCACTCGGCGCTCGTCAAATACTCACGCAGTAGTGACTCGGCGCTCGTCAAATACTCACGCAGTAGTCACTCGGCGCTCGTCAAATACTCACGCAGTAGTCACTCGGCGCTCGTCAATAAAAACATGACCGAGTTAATCGCGTTTACTGCACCTTCTACAACCTACACATTCCCTGCGAGATATAGCGGTGCAGGTAAAGATTGGTTGCTTTGGTGCTCCTAAACGGGCCAGGTTTTGCTGCAATATGTGGCCGGCAACTATTGGTGTCCCTCTCTTACTCACATATTAGAGAAAGACACCAATAGTTGCCGGCTATGTAATAATATTGGAGTGAAAATATGGCCCGTTTAGGAGCACATTTATAAAATAAGCTATTGGCTAATATAAACAAATTACGAAAATACAAGATACAAACTTTTTTAAGATAATACTTGACAATAAAAGTACGAGTACTAAATGAGTGACATCACAAATAATCTCAATCACGTAATCTCTGGAAAGTTATTTTTTTTTCCAGTTACAGCACAAAGGGGTTATTATTGCTGAAGCCCCTTTCTGCTGAAGTTTCACCGAACAACAACAACATGGCGCATTATTTACACGACGAGACGATTCGACACATTTGACCTAACTTTTTCGCTGGTGTACCGACTTTCTTGTCACTTCATAAATATCTATTGGACTGTTGATGATTGCCAAGACGCGACATAGATTCCGTAACTCAATTAAGACAGATAAATAGATAAAATCACTTTTTTTACTGCGTATATTTCAACCCCATCATTTCCTGCGCCGGTTATAGCCTCATTTCGAAAACTCGAGTTATTTTACGTGCCATTGTTGACATCCTTTACATTGAGGTGATGTTACTTTGAACTTTATGTGCAAAGTGATAGAGTCGGTATTCTGTATATGCGGGATGAGCTATTGGCGATAGTGGAGAAGATTGCTTCCGGTGGAGCGTGTGTCAGGGTTGCCACTGAGAGAGTTCAGTAGAATGCATTTAAATACAGCAATCGCTTTCCTAAACATTAAGATATACAGTACAGAACAGACATGGCAGTCGTAAAATCACATTAAAATACTGATTTATCAAGGCGAAGCGAAAAGGTAGGTTAGCGTAGTGAAGGCTAAGGTTAGTGATATTATTATATAAGAATAAAACACAAGATAAGAGGGAGGTTATCGCTAACAGAAAATCTTATCCAGTGAACATAGGATAGATCTTTATGTTTCAAGTTTTGCTTTAGAAAAAACTGAGGGAGATGTTTTTTCTCACCTCCAAGCAGTAACAGTAAATATGTCTATTCTAAGCTTGCAAAAGAAGATTAAATCACAGATACTATAATGGCCAGTGCCTGCCAACCCCACCAGCACTCGCCACTTATCGCATTAGTGTCCCTTGTTCCCGGCATCCCCTCGCGTGGGCGCCGGCGGGGGGCGGCGGGCGCGCGGGGAGGGAATTATCCAATCAGCGTCGCCGGGTGCACCGCGCTAAATTGGACTCCTGTCCGACGATTAGACGTCATTTTGACGAAAATTGTAAGTGGTTTTGGGGACAGGCTCTACGTCGTTTTCTGGCTGGGTAGAATTAAATATCTTGTTGTTGTCCCGTTGACATCAAAATGAAAGAGCGTTGATGAAATTATGGCTTCTACATTTTGATAGATGGGTTAAGCAGCAGCGTTTGCTTGAGAATTGGAACGCCACGCGTGTCCTTTTAATAGATGAGGAAAAGCTAACTTGCACTATTCTCGAGTTCGATTCGATTGGAACTTCATTCCCATATATATTTATATTCGTGTCGTTTCTGAACATTAAAATAATAAAATCAAATTAAGCATTTTCTTCCCTTTCTCGCCGCTAAAAGAGTCTAGTGGTAAATAGACGTGAATACTGAATAATTCACATTTACCCGCTTTATGCGCCTCGTTCCGTGACGACCTCCGCAACCTCACGGGACCCCGCGGCGGCGCGCGGCGTGGACTGAATAAAGTATTACATAATTTCATATTCAGCGTTAGGAGTTCATTGCAATCATAACACATTATTTTGCTATTTATTCAACGTTTTGCGCGTGCAACTTGGAATTCGGTTACGTTTGCAGTTCAAATAAATTAGAATAAAATAACTTCCGTAACAACTGCGTGTTGTACAGCTTCTAACTTATAAATCTTATAATCGACTTAGAGCGCCACCGGCTAGAACGGGTATACTTCGTGGTCTTTAACATATTCCGACTAGTTTCGTTAGTGGACGCTGGTCCGACACATTTTCCTTTGTATGTAGTAGTAAAAATTACTAGAGTTTAGCATTAACTCACATTATCATTGTTTTATCTTTATTTACATTTTTTGGCTTATTTACTCTAGAGATATCAAAACTGTGTAAATAAACGGTAATTTTGACCAGTTGCAACATTTTCAAAATAATTTAACTATCGATAAGTTATATCGATAAGAATTCAGAGTCAACACTATATTAAGTTGTGTATGCCATCACTTACGAAGCAACTTTCTTTCGTAGAATACATTGCACAATATACATAAAGTGCTTTGTTGGCATATTCGAAGAACATTTTCCTTTCATAGTTACTTCCCTGCCTCATTTTCTCTCCACTCCAACTATAAAACACTACATAATGCAAGTAAACAGGATGTAGTGTCTCTGTTAGAGGAAGCAGTTGGCGCTTTCCGCAACCTCCGAACAATTCATACTGGAAACGCCATCCATTTGTTTGCAACTTTGCCAAAGTACTTTTTAACCCTATCTATCAACTCATATCTATCCAGCCTCCAGCACCTACTGTTGAGTTAAGGCTTCCTCTTCATTACGCCATTGTTGCGGTCCTGGGTAGCCTGACCTACCCGTTGTCCAGCAGTGTTGGCGATGTTATCCGACCATATCGGGCGGGTGGTCTGCCCCTCGGTTTACGCACATCCGTATGCTATTGATACATGACTGTGATAGCTACAAGCTACAGAGAAGAGATCTCTTGCCAGAGTTCATAAGATAAGTTCGTCCAAGGAGTATCATGATGATGATGTGTGCGATTTGCATCATTCAAAGTCAATTTTTTTATTGACCACAAAATCATACAGTTATGTTGATAATTATGTTGATAATCGTGTAAAGTATGAATTTGCTATATAGGTGCTGCCATTCACGAAGACGCGTGACGTAGCTATTTGCATCTTTGTCTTTGAGCAGAGTGCCCCGATGAAAGAGAAAGATGCAAATATCTACGTCACGCGTCTTCGTGGATGGCGGCACCTATACAACTAGAAGTAAATTGCATCAAAAATTAAGTTTCTTACATTATTTATGTTACATAGTCAACCTCTGCAATAAAAGACAGCGTAGATTAATTAATTCCAAAGTTGGTTCCAGTTCTTTTTATTCTGAGTCCACAACCAAATGTAAAAATACACTCGAGCATAATGAGCGGCCGCCATCTTGGAAATATGCGGTGAGGGTGCCATTATTATAATGAACGACACCCTTTCTAATGTGATGTGTTGAGTTTCCATGTAAGTGAGTACATAGGAGATACCCGGGGAAACTATTGTAGGCAGATATGAAAAAGGGAATGAAAATCTACCCCGCATAATTAAATTAATGGTCTTCATTCAGATTCATCTTCACTTGCATCCTGGCTATAAAAGGCTATATACCATGCAATTTAAACCAATAAATAAGAAAAAGAACACAATCCAATAAACCTTCCCCCTCCTCATCCCCCCTGCTATATGCCCGCACAATCAGACTGAAACCGTTTGAAGCGGGGAGCGTATTCGATTACAAAACCACTTCTCTAATCAGTGGATCTAATGTAATCACAGGTCTAATGCAATCACTAGATATCTCCTAATGTGAGTGGGGAGGGGCTTCCAGGAGCTTTTTATTGGTATTGAATCTCGTTAAGAAACGGCGTAGTTACGTTACGCGCTACGAATGTGCTACGCAGATTTGTAGCGCGCTACGGTGGGCGGGTTATTTGGGAGAGGGTGGGTTTATAAGTCTGATTTAGTTTTCTTTTTTTATTTTGTTGGTTTTAGTATAAGGTTAAAATAAGTTATCGGAATAAATCTCTAGGTACACTTCCTTATAATGTTTACCATATTCTACAATATTACACAAAGAGGTAAATAAAGAAATATCTCAACGTATCATGTACAATTCTTGCATACAAATCATCATTAAAGCCCAACGCTTCCCCCTCTACATCCTCCCTTAATGAGTCGCCCCCCTTCTCAGTAATGATCCCCCCACCCCGGTGACATCATCGGGGAAACAATGATATTAGTAGTAGTTCTAAATACCTACACCTGTTTCAAAACGGACCAGGAATGACCCGGAGTGGATACGGCTTTAGTCGATTTTTATTTTCTGAAGATTTATGGAAGTAAATGTAAAGATGGATGAAGATAACTTGGTATGGGGAAAGCTTGTTTGTAACAGCAAAATAAATGTTGCCTAGAAGTACAAGAATTCCTAATAGACTAGTACTAGATCATGTGCCACGGACAGCAAGGTACCAAAATAATTGTTACGCAATGGGTGTAAAAATGTATAATAAAGTGCCTAACGACTTAAAACATCTCCCACTTAATCTTTTTAAACACAAGCTGTTCTCATGGCTACTGCAGCATATTTTTACACACTGCAGGAGGTTTTTTAAATTAAGAATTAAAAAGTAACATTGCAGACCTTATGTATGTACGTTCTACTTTCTACAATGAAATATTTGCATGCTATATAATATAGTTGATTAAGGAATATAAAACCGGCCAAGTGCGAGTCAGACTCGCGCACGAAGGGTTCCGTACCATTATCTATATAATTGGAACAACAAGTAAACTTTAGAAAAAACCGACTTCCACAAACCCTATTTGATTAGATTGAGTTTAATACAAACTGTAACCCCTTATCCCCCCCCCCCAGGGGAATTAATTTTGTCAAATCCCATATCAGTGCTACCCCACGCTACTAAGGAACCCCTGTACAAAGTTTCATGGCTCTAGGTCCATCGGTTTAGGCTATGCGTTGCCTGCCCGTCAGCCACGCATTGTATTTGTACCTAGTATTGAGCAGATTCAGACACCTTGTCTTGGACCAGTGAGGTGATATGTGGTCTTCTTCAGCAGTTCCGCATCACAATATTATGCTTACCATGTGCATTTGCACGAGTTATTATGAAAAACACAAAAATCACTATAAGTCTAATCGGTCTAATTTTCCAAATCGGTCCATCCGTTTAGGCGCTATCGAGGCACATACATAAAAAAATAAAAAAAAAAAAAACAAACATCCGGACGAATTGTAAACCTCCTCCTTTGGGAAGTCGGTTAAAAAAACCGCAAAAAAACACGTTAATTGTATGGGAGCCCCCTTTATATTAAAATTTTGTTTTTAGTATTTGTTGTTATAGCGGGAACAGAAATACGTCATCTGTGAAAATATCAACTGTCTAGCTACCACGGTTCATGAGATACGGCCTGGTGACAGACAGACGGACGGACGGATATCTTGAGATTTTAAGGTACTTTCCCTCCAGGGCCCATTCGTTTGTTCCACCCTGTATATGTGTGATCTGTAACTGTATTTTTCATGAAATACCTAAAAAGTTTTGTTCAAATTATCATCTTATGTCAGAATAACTTTGTAGCTAGTTGAAAAATAACATTTGAATTGATTCAAAGCTTGCCGCGCTTTTAGGGCCTTTAGTACCTACTAAACGCCGCCGTAAGCAGCACTGTCTACAACCTACTCCTACTGGAAAACGTGAGACACCCATCTACAATTTCCGTACAATGAGGTTCACTCACTCATTATGTCAATGTCATGCAGACTGCAAAACATCATTTCAACGCACCAAAGAGTATTTAATTAAAACATCACTGGCAGCCAAACTTGAAGTGGCCAAAAGGAAAAAATTAATTTCTGTGCTCTGAGATTTGTATGACAACAAAAGTAATTAAAAACTATTAATTTTATAATTATTTTCTAAAAGTTCTACATAATAAATAGAGACGTCGTAATTCATCAATTAATATTTAAAGTCTTTGTAGAAGTCCGGGGACGACATTGCCATATCATTTAAATTTAGTTTCATTAAAAGAAGGCTTACCTACCAAAACAAAATGGCCTTGGTATAAACTTTTCAAGCGTGTTGTGAAGACGTATCTTGTACCGAGACCACTTTCAATTTGTAATATCTCTCGTATTTCAGTATTTGTGGTTGGTGCGGCAACAGATATACACATTCTGTGAAAATTTCAGCTTTCTAGCTATTACGGTTCGTGCAGGCGGACCCGGTGACAGACGGACGGACGGACGGACGGACGGACGGACGGACGGACGGACGGACAGCGAAGTCTCAGTAATAGGGTCCCGTTTGGCACCCTTCGGGTACGGAACCCTAAAAATGACATATTATATTAATTTAAAAACTGTATTTAATACCAAAAATCATATGCAAATAAACAAATCTGATTCTGAATCTGAATCTAAATGTCGTAATAGTTTTTAATTTCCTATGTCAAACAACCGGTTAGTTAGTTCCGCCAATAACAGATAATATGGCATACCTTTATTATTGTTCTGAGCCTTTATCATTGACTTACACATTCTTCCCCTTAACGCCACTCACTTTCAGTCTCACTGTACTCCCTCTCTACTCGATCTCATGATCGCCTCCGACAATACTAAGGTGGCTGCTCATGGTCAACTAAATGCCCCTTTTTCGTGCCATGATCTGGTAAAATTAGGCCACCTAAGCGTAAAGCCAAATTTATTGATATTCAAAGTTTCAAGGATGTGAACCTCGATTCCCTCAAATCGGATGCCTCTTCTATTGATTGGACCGATGCCGATGTTTCATGGGCGAGCGCAAACGAAGGGCAACTGGACAAACTTGAGCGACTCCAGAATCTCGGGATTTGGTTTAAGTTTTACTTATCTTCGGACTGCGCAAATTTGACCATGTCTCTCAATACCGTAAGGAGTTGGGGTGGCTTCCGATTCGTCGTCGCAGAGATTCGCACATTCTTCATTATCTGTTCAATATATTGAAAAATCCGCGCTATCCTAACTACCTTCGAGACCGCTTTGAGTATCTCTTTTCGGGAGATCGGCTTCGTAGATCTCACACTGTCTCACTTTTAGCCACTCCTCGGCACCGCTGCGTATGAGCACTCTTTCAGGTTGCGAGCGGTCCGGCTTTGGAACGAACTTCCTTGCACTATTAGAGACAGTCCTACCCTTTTCTCTTTCAAGAAACGTATTAAAGAGCACTACCTCTCTCTTTCGTAAAAGTCATTGTATGTATATTTATTATATGTAAAGTGTATGTAGTTTATCACTACGTATAGTATACGTAGTTCTTCTGTATTTAGTATTTTTTCGTTTATATATTTTATTCAAACTTGTTATTGTGCACTGCCTACCCTTTCGTTATATAATTTTTCCTTTCACGCCTGGTTTTCTGGAAGAGATATCTTTTTAGAGATAAGCTCGCCTTTGTACATGTGTTTTCTTTTAATGTAACTGTTTAAATTATTGTGTGCAATAAAGAATTGAATTGAATTGAATAGCTGGGGTGTTGAATAACCTGGCTAATGTAGGCGCTACCGTACCTGTGCCACTCGGTATGGGACAGATCCGTGACGCTGTATTATTTTTCGCAAAAGATTTCACTTGACAAAAATTGAGTAAATGTGGCCGACTCGACTCTTGTCAGTTAGTCAAACCTTTTCCCTACCATAACTGTTACCAGAAAGCTGAGTACTGCAGTCAGTAGGCATACTGAAGGGTCCTTTCTTCTCTCTCAGTCGCAATATCCGGAGCGGGTTCCGTTGCCAGAGGATTATGTTTTTAAGTAAATTAAAAACGGCAGTAGAAAAGTTGAAGGGGAACTATGGGGATGTGTTTTTAAAATAAATGAGGGGTTTTGTTTGGGACTAAAAGGGGTAAACGCAAAAAAATGGTGTAGGGTTTTTAATGAGAGTGCCTGTAGGTTTTGGTAAACTATTGATAGATGACGAAATGATAAAACATGTATTATAGTCTGCTATGTGGGGGCGGAGTTTTCAATATTTTTATTTTGACATGTAAGACTGGAGTCACGCGTATGTTTGCTTCTACTCCAAGATATTAAAGTAAAAATTTTCAATCTTTCATTATTCGTTAGCCGTATACTATCCACTCACAACATACTCGTAGTATTGATCAACTGGCTAATCGTAGGCGCAGTGCCTCTGCCACCCCTTACGGAAAATCGCGTTACGTTTTGTTGTCGTTTTTAATCATGAAAACATTTCAAATAAATTACATCTAAGATTGAAACAAACCCTTAGAACCTGTATTCCAATTCTTTCATCTGTTCGTTTGATCTCCCCCCCCCCGGATGGCTTTAGATGACGAGCGGTGAGCTGGCTTACTCCCAAACCACTCAGCGCGATGGACGTCGTCGCACAATGGACGAGCTCGCATTGTTATAACGATTACACTTCCGTGCTTAGGAGTTTGGGGATACTTCTGGTTAAACATAACACACATAGCGTCACGCCTTTTCCCAAACGTGGTGGCAGAGGTACAACTATCCCCTATTAGCTATTCAATACTGTTTATGCCTGTTTGTGTCTTCTAATTGAACCGAATCAATAAAGAAAAGTATTACCACCTCCATTGACAAGAAATATTTTTTTAAAGTTCAAACGTTTATTCTTGTGTAATTTAACAATGTAGTTTGAAATGCAAATTATAGTCAGGCATGTGGCATGAAAAATTTATTGATGATATGATAAAACTTGAAGGTACATAAACATAAATTCACGATATATTAGAGCAATACAATTTTATTCAAAGATTGTACTGAAAATTATTTTATTTTATTTGTCATGTCTCGATGTATAAGTAGTGTCACCTGATTGAAAGTGTGCAAGTATTGTCACCTGATTAAAAGAGATCATGTCTGAGCTCATCCGCGCATTTTCAACTTATTTCGTCCTCTCGGCCTTCGTCGCCATCATTCGTCCTCGGCCTCGGCCTCTGATCTCTATTCAGAGTGTTCCAGACATCCTTTGATCTCGCAGAAAGGGCGGTGATTATGCCGAGTTTTGAAACGCGGAATATTTTCATATTTTTATTCACTCGTTTTGAATTTTCATAATGAGGTATTTTCAAAGAGATTTTGATTTGTTGAGATTTTTTGTGAATCTAAGGTGATTTAATGATCACTTCTTATTGTAGTGATTTGACTGAAATGTAATTAATAGCTGAAAGATATCAATAAATATAATTTAGAGCGCGTTGAAGTCTTTTGTACTGAACTAAACATTAGCTATCTAAGCACTATTAATTACAAAGTTGGTACTAAATTAGCATTTGTTTTGCTTGTTCCGGTTTAGTCGCCTGCTTATTCTAAATCACACATCAAATACACAAAAAACAACTGTGAGCCGACACAACACGCGAGACGGGAGACACACAAATGAACACAACTCGATACAAACGTGCGATAAGAACCCGCATCACACCACACACAACAGCGTCCCCTTACAGACATGAACGGACGGACGGACATTGTGTTTTGTCTGTAGATCTTACGACTTACGAAGGTAACGCCTCCAGTTGCAAGTTGTCACACTAGTATTTGTTGACATCAATTTTGTAGATGAATCTCGTTATCACGATCAAAACATCTTTGAACATTATGTTTATCTGCTTAGGATAAAACTTGTGTATAAAGTATTGTATACAATGTAGATTGGAAAAATGACAAAGTATGTTTAATATTAAATGATATTTGTGATACTTTCATCAAAATTATTGAAATGTAACCATATAATATAACAAGCGTGAATTAAATAATTGTCATTGTAAAAAACAGTTCTGTTTTTTACGCCATTTAGAACGGGAGATCCAGGCTCGATTAGAAATCAGGTGTGTATCGCTCACATTGTTGTCTGTCTGTCCGTCAAATCACAGTTTTGCGCGAGAAAGGAAAGTTCCTAGTTAACAATAGAATTTGCTAAACATTTTAACGATAACTACATGTGTAACAATGAAATGGCTTAACGGAATCTTTAAGTTTAAGTTTACCGCCGCTGTTAGTTTACCGCTGCTGTTAGTAACGGTTGCGAAAACTCTTTATTGTGTTTGGATTGCACTCAGGTCAGACCTATGGGTTTTGTTGATATTGTGTTATGCAATTGATATTAATTAAAATTTACATGATTCTGAAATACTTGCCTCCATGTTTTTAATAATTATACTCACGTATAAAATATTTCGAAGACCTGGTCGAAAATATCGCAGATTTTTTTCTTAATCGTAGCGTGAAGCAATATACAAATTTTGTTGCTTTTCCCTGAAGAATCTAATTAACTTTGTCTGAATAAGCTCTATCTATGTACATGCATTTATGTTAAGATAAGTTAAAGGTTTCCGATACAGTTATTACAATTTTATCCGGCCCTAGGCTATGCGCTAGTAAAAACTGTGACGCATGGCCTAGTGTATTTTTCTGTACCGATAGGTTGGTTGGAGCTAAATGTGTTTACACTTTAAAGTCGTCACTGAAAATATCTGCATACTTGTCGGCTTAAGACTACAGGTATAGTGTGAGTAAATTATGGCCCCACTGTGATTCTGAAACGCAAACCCTACTCCACCTCTCGCCATAACGACAAGTCTCGACATCAAAGTCGCGTTTCTTCAAAGCCTGAAAGAAGGAATTCCTGCTCGCGGGGGTGCAGGGCTCCGCGAGGCGCGAGAGGGGGGTACGGTTACGTGGAGGGTGCTCTGCGTGAGGACTCTTTGGGAAATCGTAAATCGGCCGCCGCGCTCGCCGACCGGGCGACGGCGATCAAGGCAGATTTGGAGGAGGCATTTGGTTAGTGACAGCATTGAAAGTGTTTTTATAATAAAACTATCGTTTATGCGTCCGTAGTCGGGTGGATACACGCTCGCCTGTCACGCAAGAGATACGGGTTTGGTATCTTTAATCACCGTGAAAAAGCTATCAATCATGCCTGCGGCAGTGGAAAATTGGGCTAGCCGGTCACGCAACAATGGAGTACTGAATTACTATCTAAGTTACATACTCTTTATTCTTTATTCTTTATTGCACAGTAACTTAATAATTAAACTTAAATAACAAAATAGTGCGCAAAGGCGAGCTTATCTCTTAAGAGAGATTTCTACCAGCAAACCTAGGCATGACAGGAAAGATGGTGCTGAGAGGATAATCCTAGTGCACAAAGATAAAAATAAACTGAATAAAACTACACTTGCTATAAAATAAATAAATAATACTTAGGTAGATATCTACAACCTAAAACATAGATAATACAATAAATAAAGTAATACATAGTATAAATAAGAACGACTTAGCATGCATACATACACATACATAGGTACATAAATACTATAATAATAAAAACTACCTAATATGAAAGAGAAAGGAAAAGATTTTTTACTCTTTTCTTAAAAGTATAAATTGTGGGACTGTCCCTTATAGCGCAGGGAAGTGCGTTCCACAATCGGATTGCTCTCAACCTGAACGAGTGATTATAGGCAGTAGTGTAATGCCGAGGAATCGAAAGAAGAGACATCGTGTGGGATCGACTATCCCTGGGGAAGAGAAACTCAAAACGTTCACGAAGATAAACGGGATAGCGGGGATTTTTCAAAATATTAAACAGAAAGGAGAGAATGTGCATATCACGGCGAAGACGAATCGGAAGCCATCCTAGCTGCTTGCGACACTGAGAGACATGGTCATACTTGCGTAGCCCGAAGATAAACCGAATCCCGAGATTCTGAAGTCTTTCGAGTTTTCAGTTGTTCTTCGTTCGCACTGACCCAGCAAACATCCGCGTAGTCGATTAAAGGGAGTAGAAGTGACTGAGCAAGAATGATTTTAGTCTGAAATGGGAGGAAGTACTGCAATCGCCGGAGAGAGTGAAATGACGCAAAGACTCGTCTGCTGACCTCACATACATGTGGTAACCAGGACAACAAATTGTCAAATATAACCCCTAGGTTCTTGGCTTTGGTGCTGTAAGCGATTACGGTACCATTATACAGCACAGGATCGACGCGCATATTCTGCACTAAGTTAAGTGAGTTCCGTGTACCAATAATCATCGCTTGCGACTTACTTGGATTGACCAACAGACCGTAAGAAACAGCCCAATTACTAATGTTATCGAGGTCAGCATTCAAAGCCTCCACAGCCATATTCACATCACACGGAGAGAAATGCCGGTATATTTGTAAGTCATCTGCGTAAAGATGATATGAAGAAGTAAGTACGTCGGAGATGGAGTTGATGAATACTGAGAAGAGTAGAGGAGAAAGGATGCCGCCCTGAGGAACACCGGCGGAGAGATCACACCAGTCCGTGCAAATCTCCTCGGACTTAATGCGCTGTTGGCGGTCTCTAAGGTAGGAGTCAAACCAGCGAGCCGAGTGCGAAGAGACATTGAGTGACTTAAGAATTTCAACCAGGATATCGAAGTCGACGCAGTTGAAGGCGCTACTGAAATCAAGCAGTGTAAGGACTGAGAGCTGCTTCTGATCCATGGCCGCTTGAATGTCGTCAGTGACTTTAAGCAGAGCCGTGGTAGTGCTGTGACCCGGCCTAAAACCAGATTGGTAGGGGTTTAACAGGTTACTTGAGGAAAGATAAGAGGAGAGCTGGGAGTGAGCAATAGATTCAAGGACTTTGGAGAGGATGGGGAGGATGGATATGGGACGGAAATCTTTGAAAGAAGTGGGAATTGAGGTTTTAGGTAGGGGAATAACCAGAGCCTTTTTCCACTGAGCGGGAAAGACACTTTGACCAAGCGACACATTAATTAAGTGAGTGATAGGGGGTAGCAGCTCATCTAAGATGCTCATTATCATCTGAGAACAGATTTTGTCTTCACCTATGGCCTTCGAGGATATCTCAAGTATTGCTCTTCTCACTGCGCCGACTCCGACCCGGTTAAAGAAGAAACGAGAGTTGAGGGCTGCGGTCTTGGACCGTAGGTTGTGGAGAGTAGCTTCCTTAACGAGAGGATCCATGACAACAGGGGAGACAGCGAAGAAGCGATTGAGGCCGTTCAGGTCAACATTTCCAGCGACCGAGTCCTGTGGCTTGCCAACTCCGAGAGTCTTGAGGAATTTCCAGACTTGTGCCGGAGTGTAGCTTTCAATACACTCGTAGATATGACGGCGTTTGGCATCACGACACATACGAGTACAAAGATTACGGAGACGTTTGTAGGATAAGAAATTCTCGTCGGTCGGATCCCGTCTATATCTATTCTTGGCACGATTTCTCTTGGCCATCAGCCCCTTGATGGTGTCAGTAAGCCACGGCGCCGGAAGATGTTTAACTCGAACCCTCTTGACAGGAGCGTGTTTATCAAACAGGCTGAGGACAATTTTATTAAAGTACCGGACTTTGTCGTCAACAGATTCACTACCAAAGACAGGGGACCAGTCAAGAGAGGCAGCGTCTAATTTAAGGGAGGTGAAATCCATGCCCTTAAAGCTACGTATATCTAGGAACTTAGCAGCACGCTTTGGAGGCCTCAACTTGAACGATAGGTAAATCAGATTGTGATAGGAGAAAGGGGCGTTAAGTTGGCCATGCGCAGCTACCTTAGACATATTGGATATAATCATGAGATCAAGAAGAGAGGGAGTGCAGTGTGGTTGAAAATGAGTGGCGTCAAGGGGAAGGATATGTAAGTTCAAAGAGCATACTAGAGATTTCAGCTTAGCTGAGCGAGCGTTATCTTTGAGAAGACATGTGTTAAAATCACCTAGAATCAGAGTTTCACTATATAGGGGAGTCAGGTCATTGAGAAGGGTTTCGAAAGAATTGAAATAGTCGATACGGAGAGAGGGGCTATAATATACACCCAAGAGGACTTTGGAATGATGCAGGCATATCTCAAGAAACAGGTGTTCAGCGGTACCGGAATACTGGCTTGGCGACTGGTGGATGACTTTACACGGAATGTCGGAACGGAGATAGATTGCAACACCACCATCAGCCTTACCCGTCCTATCGTTCCGGTACAGACTAAAACCTGGCAGCGCATACATGGAAGAAGGAAGTGATGGTTTGAGGAAAGATTCCGAAACAAGAATACCATGTATGTTCTGATCGCTAAAAGTAACAAGAAGATCAGCATAGCTGGTATGAATGCTTTGTGCATTTATATGAACAACGTTGAAGTTCGCACCAAGGTTTGAAAACACCCGTTTCAAGTTATCAGACAACGAGTCATCCGCAGAGGACCCAGCACTTCCCGCACTAACTGAGACATCACTATCAAAACTAGAAAAGAAGCTGTTATTAAAGTTGAATATATAAGCTATAGGTAGGAATATATAAATATAAAAATATATAAAAATAATAATATGTAAATACAAAATAAGATATACGTAGGTAACTAACTACTATGTACAAACAATAAAAAGACTGTTACTGCTACTGATAGCCTGAACCCAGTCGTACACTGGGTTTGCCGGGAAGAATGCAGATTGCATACAAACATTTATGTGATAAACACAAGAACTAATACTCAGAAAAATTATTAAACATACATTACAGAAATTGAAAGTTAATAATTGATAGCTAATGAAACGAACACGCCCCGCGCATCTACAACATTAAACCGTGCGCAAACGTAGTGATTACTTACTCTGTGCGTGCGCATGCATCGGTTCAACGTTGGAGAAACGCTGGGACATTGTTGGATTGGAGAACTGTTTGACAGTTGAGACAGACAGGACAGGAGATTAAAAATATTAAAAAATTAAAAACAAAGTGGTAATACACAAAAATTGTTGAAGGTGGAGGAAAATATAGGTCTACCGTGACTTAAATTTGAGCATTACCCTTCCGATTTAAGTGAGCACTGTGTGAACTGAGCACGGGAAGTTATTTCTTGCCAACTTTTGGAGCATTGCGCCTGGTGTTGGGTGGTCGCTTCTCCACGGCAGGCACAGACGGACCAGCCACTGGACCCGCGGCAACCACCGCTGGCTTTGGAGCAGGACACCCGGATTCAGGCCCAGGCGAAGCAGAAGGCGCGAACTTTGCGGTGTAAACCTGAAGTTCTGGCATACGGTCCAACTTCTGCCTGGACTTGTCGGGAAGCAGTAGGACAATCCGGCCCTCCGTCGTCCAGCAGTTCTGCACGCCAAAGTGTTTCCGGGCTGCTACAAACACCTCATGCCTCGACTTTGTCAGGAACTCAGACGCAGTAATGCCAGATCCTTTCAGCGCGGTCTTGGCTTTCCATGCCTCGGAGCGGGCGCTAAAGGACGAGAACCTGACTAGAAGTGGGCGCGGGTTGGAGGCCTTCACAGTGGAGCCCAATCTGTGCACAACACTGACACTCTCGGAACACGCTGGGGACACCTTCATTTGGTCGGTTAACACCGCCCGCACTGCGTCTTCCACCTGCTCATCCTTCTTTTCGGGGACTCCATGAAGAAGAAGGACCTTACGACGCGACGCCATCTCCAGACGGTCCTGTCCAGCAAGCAGTAAGTCAAGGCAATTCCATGTGAATGCCTTGAACTCAACAAACTCGCTGGCGATGGTGCAGAGATCAGGTGGGCTGCTGGGCGAAGACATGGTGGCGGCATCCCGAAGGTCCTTCTCCCACTGAGACATCCTTGTGTCGAATCTGGCTGCTAACTTCTCCATGGTGTTGTTCAATTTTGTGTACAGTTCCATTGTGATGATGTTGTCAATAATGGATCCAGGTATGTTTGTAGGAGTTTTGAATTATAAACCCAGTGTTATGTTGGGTCCAGGCCTAGATTTACGGTCAAATTAATTCATTAAATTGTGTTATTATAATTAAAATGAAATTAATATACAGGAGTAAAAATTTTTTGATGTTGCTTTCTAGGCTACCCTCCAAGAAAAAAAAGCGTTACGTGAGTACATTTACGTGTGTTTCGGCAGAATCTCTGTACGGCAGAAACTGGTGTAGGCATCGGAAGTTGGATTAGGCAGAATCGTGTTTGGGCAGAATACAGTCGTCATCAAAACATAACTTTAGGGTAAAGCGTTTTCCCACACAGGCACGAGGCACAATTAGTGTGACTATGGGTACGTGGGTGCTACTGTGCCACCAACATCATTATTAAAAGCATTGAAATTATCATATTTAACAGCTCATAGCAGAACAAAACACACACAACACCGACAGTTTCCCTTCATATTTTTTCCACTTGTTTTATCACGATCCCATATCTAAACTTCTGAACTACCGCATCCTCCCTCCACCCAGCTCCACGTCAGCATCGACAGGCCATTACCGCGAGCTGCTCCTCAGACCCTCGATCCTGAACGATGGCGGCTCCAGGCAGAGTCTTCAGCAATTGGCTTTTTGCATCGTCGGCCTCAATTTGTAGCAGACGCCAGTTTAATTGAAGGGTTGGCTTGTTCGATGCTGAGTGGCGGGAACTTAGGTTAGGAGTCGATGTAAGTTTGTATGTCTTAAGTATAAGATAACTTTGTATAACTTAGTGCCGTTCTCTCATTCCTCCGATAGCGTTTATCTGTCTGTTTATCTGGGGCTTTTGACATTTCACACGTACAAAAAGTGTCAAAAAAAGTTATCTAACTATTAATCCGTCTCTTGAGAGACCCGGGCTATGTAATATAACTTTGAACACAAGACAAGAAACATAAACCTTTATTGTAAGAACTTAACTAAAACTTTACTATCATACCTACCAACAAAACTCACTGAAATAATTGACTGAATTAGACCAGAGAACTAAAGGAAAACAGCTGTGTGCATCAATACATTATGTTTCTTACTAATAATTTCTATAGTTTTCAAAGATTTTACATGAAAAGTCTTAAGTTTGTTTTACCTTTGTCAGACTGAATTTTTCGTATAAGTACCTAATTCTTTACGTGTAAATGATGCATAGTCGTCTTCTACGTTCGTATGCGATGATTGGTTCGTACGGTCGCGATAAATTAAAAAAAAAAAAAAAACTGCCAGGAAAACTTCCTCGAAAATGGAAAAAAACCAGTGAATAATAATTTTGAGCTGGTCACTGGTGCACGCTCTCATTTATAGGTTCTCGTATTATATTTGGGCGCCATGTTGTCTCTCAGATTGCCAATAAAGCGAATTACACTCTTTCGGGCGGGGTCCGACCCCAGTGTGGGGCCACTGGGGGCGCAGTGTGGGCAAATGGGATAATGCGTGTAACTCGATGACGTCGAAATATGACGGTTCGATGAATCCACGCTATTCAATAAAGGAGCTGTGTTGGATCTTTATATTTTAGTTTACGTGACGCGGTGCGTTATCTACAGAGGAAAATTCAAAATATATTGTTTTCATTATATTTCAGACTAAATGGCTCACATAAGGACACCTTGCATACAAACTAACAATAGATACGTGCCACAAAATAGGCTCCTGGTGGATGTTTCACGATTTCTATGGTTTGAAAATAACACTTTTCATGTTCATGTGATCGTATGTAACTATTCGGATGTTGAAAAACAGTCGCAATTTGCGTAATTTGGCACAAGTATTCCATGTATTTCCGGAATAACATGAAAATTGATAAAATAGACGTCAAAAAAGGGTTTTATTACATCTAAGAACCTCGTCATCCAGAGCCTCAGGGCAGTACATTTGGGAATCATCTCATCAGCAGTTTTATTACATCTAAGAACCTCGTCATCCAGAGCCTCAGGGCAGTACATTTGGGAATCATCTCATCAGCAGTTTTATTACATCTAAGAACCTCGTCATCCAGAGCCTCAGGGCAGTACATTTGGGAATCATCTCATCAGCAGTTTTATTACATCTAAGAACCTCGTCATCCAGAGCCTCGGGGCAGTACATTTGGGAATCATCTCATCAGCAGAACCACAATTCAATATTGCACAAATGTCAACGGAGCGAATTCACCAAGTTTTTCCCGCGAGTAACGAGTTTATTCACGGACTGGGGGATGGAATATGCTTATATTCTGGCATTTTATGGAATTATTTGGTGACACAGTTTTTCAGCAACGCCACAGATCAATACTTAAATATAGACAGAATAATTAGAATTTAGACTCTAATTCGCTTAAATATGGCATTCTATCGGTGAACCATAATTTCAATAAACAACAGGACTACTTTAAGGGGCGATTTGAGAGGTATCAGAACCACTAGGTTGTTAGTTTAGTGCCTTGAACTGACAACCAAACAACGATCCAACAGCTCTTGCGCGGTGGCGACAGACGCTATTTTAAAACACAACTTTAATAGTTACTTAGTTTAGTGGTAATATATATATATTTTGTATATTTTAGCGTGATTTTGTTGCAAGACATCTAAGTCTACAACAAAGGCTTGATGACACTCTTGACACACATATCTGCATTGTGCCAATTCTATTCTACCGTCATGTAAGTACCTCTTATGCATACGGGCATTTTTGAATTTACAATAACCCTTTTAATCCATTTGTACCACTCATACAGTCTGTCACGCTTGATTTAACATTCAATGGAAATAGTTTGAATGTGTCAGTCACTGTGAGATGAGGGTAGGCTGGTAGATATGTGAATTCTACCTATAAATAGTATACTTAGTTAGAAGTGCACATAACATTAATGTTTATAATGCATGTGTCTTGTATTTTGAAATCATGTTAATTGGAACTATTCGAGAAATAAAACTTAATACCTAGTTGTTTTTCCTCATGGCCTGTGATCAATGAGTGATGACGGACAGATGATGATGATGATGATGATGATGTTTTACACCAAAAAACTTACTAAGTACCTATTGGGATCTAAATGAATTGATAAGGTTCTTGCATCAAAAAAGTGTATCCTAAATTTATATCGTGTATGTTTTGAAAAAGGTTTGAAATGAAGAAGTTATCAGTTGATTAAAAAAAAACTATTTTTTCAGTGTTATGCCGCAGTGACTGACGTAACAAACACGTTGTATTGCTGCAGGCAGTAGAATTGCTGTTGTTATACTTTATTTTATTATGGTTGTGTCGAAAGTTTTAATCACCACGAATCGAGTTACTAATTTTTCCGATACTTACACGAGCCATAGGGGAAGATGAAACAAACCAAACAAAACAAACCATTTCAGATAACTCTGAAATTATATTTTATGACACATTCGATTATGACACATGCACATATTTGAACCAAACTATGTAGGAGTTTCGTGAAATACTGAGCCGAGTGTCAAAAGGTGTTCCACCCGGAGTAGAAAACAGAAGTAATAATAGAAAGTATGGAAATCATTCCATTAATTCCAACTTCCATCGAAATGGGTTGTTTTTTGTTTTGGTGTTGTATTTAACATTTATCAGTAAATCAGGCTTTGTCCCTCCGTCAAGTCATGTCAGGGCGTCGTTTTACTCGTGGGCGGACAAACAAACAGTTTTTATTATTATATTATGGTTATTTACCGACTGACATGCGTCACTGTTGGTGAATAATGACCTGAATTAATGTAGTTAGTAATTTTGAACATGTTTAGGGTCCACGACAATGGCGTTGTTACGTGAGATGTATTCTGATGTGATGGGAGGGTTGTTATGAAATATGAATAGCCTAAATAATATACTATGGGCAGATTCCGAAAGATTATTATTTATCTACATTAGAAATTGTGTGATGCAGTTAGTGTGATCCAAAGTAGTTATGACTTCCTTAAATAATATATTATTGTAAGAATGAAAAATATTATAGTAAAAAAATTATAAAGTAAAACGTAACTACTAACATATTACAGTAAAACGGCATCATAACGCCAAGTACTCACAAAGCAAATCACCAACTTTTCATCCAGAGTTATGAGCTGCGTAACAGCGCTACGAGACTTGCTACGCGGCGGACGTGTTACAGCGCTACGCGTGCGGCTGCTGCTACGACGACTACGGGAAAACAATGCTTGTTTTAGCAATAATGTACATATTTCGTAATTTCATAATTACATATATACATTCATAATACAGATAACTTATGATAAAAAATAACCGGCCAAGTGCGAGTCGGACTCGCGCACAAAGGGTTCCGTGCCATTATCTATAAAAAACCGCAAAAAAAAGGTTGTATGTGAGCCCCCCCTAAATATTAATTTAATTTTAATTTAATTATTTATTTTTTAAGTAAATAATATATTAAATATATTGTGAACATTTTAGGCGTCTACCTGCTACCGTTATCAATATCGAGCAAAAATGAGCAAAAAAAATCACGTTTGTTGTATGGGAGCCCCCCTTAATATTAAATTTATTTTGTTTTTTAGTATTTTATAGCGGCAACAGAAATACATCATCTGTGAAAATTTCAACTGTCTAGCTACCTCGGTTCATGAGATACAGCCTGGTGGCAGACAGACGGACAGCGAAGTCTCAGTAACTAGCACCCTTCGGGTACGGAACCCTAAAAAGACGAGTACAAAGGCGAGCTTATATCTAATAAGAGATTTCTTCCATCAAACCATTATATTATATTAGTGAGCGTCGGGATTCATTTAAATCCGTACGTACGAATACATAAGGTATGGTGTATTTACACTTTAGTGTTCGGTTCATCGGGCAGACTTATTGCCGAAAATAAGTAGATAATAAGTCATTACATTATAATCATTTCCCTTTTGTTGACGAGGTTATGTCAGACTTTTATGTCATTAAGACGTAATAATCCGTATCTTTCCAGCAATCACTGGAAGTTTGCTGTTATGGCTGAGCAACTCATGTACCGAACTGATTGTGTCATCTAAATACACGAACACGAGCCTACAACATCTGTGTTCTGGCTTAAGTCCACACATATTACACTACATACTTAGACGAATATCGGTCCCTTCAGTCAGCCCACAGTCACAGAAAGGAAACAATACGTGATTTTCTTTACCGTTAATACGTTAAGCAAGACATTATACTTTTCAGATATTTTCTTGTAGTGACCTAACTACTGGATCGACTCCTGATTTTCAAAAAATGGGACCAACCAAGCTTACTTATAAGAGTAACCCTTTCAAATAAAAAATATATTTTGAAATCGGTTCATACATAGTACCAGTATTGAGGTAACACACATTAAAAATAATAATGATAAAAAACATACAACCGAATTGAGAACCCCCTCCTTTTTTGAAGTCGGTTGAAAATCTTAATTCAAACTAGAGTGATATAGGAATAGGTAGGTAACTATTTAAGTAAATTTAGTTACTTTAAGTTTTCAACGAATAAAATGGTTCAAGAAACCACAATAAATCCCAAATTTTTACTCTTTGTTCCGACATGTTTGGTTTAAGGTGAAATTAATATCAGTCTTAAATTCTCAGTTAAATGGTGCACGGCATGGATCAGATAGATTACAGACGGGAGAAGAATAACTCCAAAAAACTGCAAATCAATCGAAAAGTGGAAGATATATCCGGAGCAAAACAAACCACAAACAGTAATCCAATATCTGATGCAGATCGAACACCAATACCCTTCACCGATTGAAGAGTTCAATCAAAACAAAGCGCCGATCGTGAGACGTATCGAGTGACACCTGTCAATTAGTGAGCTGTCAAAACAGCTGTCAAATCAACAATGACAGCCCTGTCACAATGACCGACTGATGATTCTATTATCGCCGCACAATTAAGACATTTCGTCGGTCAATTTGTTGGTTCCTTTGTGAACCCGCAGCTGCGTCAGGTAAACACCTTTATCTTGCATTGTTATCCATTTATCTTTAACAACTTTACTTCTACATTCTCATCCACCTTTATATGGACTAGATAGAGTATATATTTGTTTGTTATGGTGTAGTTTGGATGTGTTGTGGTATTGTTAATGATGGGAATGTCTCTCTTTTGGTCAATGGTGTCGGTTGTTGAGTCACGCCGCCTGCAAAATCGCGTTTTGTGTTCGGATTATTTTGCTATTGATGTGAGAGGCTCTGCTATCCAACAATAACTCTACAATATCTTAAATGACTTGTGGTGAAGTGTTACAATTGTGTTGTGACAAGTTGCTGGCTCTTAAATGAAATAGAATATTTGTGAAATGTAGCGTTTGAGATGTTGTGTGACAAAATAATGTTTTTATAATAATTACTATGAACATTGTGTTGTCGCGATCAGATTGTTACAAAATCATTAGTACTTAGCAGTTGTAACGGTATAGATCCTCATCATCATCATAAATCAGCCCACACCTACCCACTGCTGGATATAGTCAAGTCAAGTCACGTCAAAAAAAAACTGAACATAAAATCATACAGAAATCAGACGTAATAGATCCTTTGCATGATTAATTTTCTATTTATTCGGATAAATAACGAAATTTAGCCTAACGCAGCCTAATGTATGCAGATATTTGTTTTTTTACAGCGCATGTAACGAAGTTCTTATCCCTCTCGTCGAAACATCTTATCTATCTATTGTTCTCCATTGTTCGTTTGTTCGACCACCACCGGTGTGCTTCTGAGAGTGAACCAGTTACAATTCCTTTAATGTTATAATGAACGCCAGAGACAAAACAACGGATTTCGTAATTTTTCCAATTCCTTTATAAACCATATTTCCCTTCGGAAATCCTATAACAACGTCTTGACTCCGAGGAACTCGCAATCCAATCATCAACCCTCCTCATTGCGTGGCGGCGCCATTTGCAATCAGGATCAGCATTACACCACCCTTGCAGTACTTCAGCGAAAAATTACCAACGGAACCATACACGCACCCACGACCGTAACTCCAGACAGCAAGAGAGAAATCGCAATGTGCTAAACGCATTCATAGAGTGGTTTCAAAACCGCGACCCATACCTTAAGGCAGGAATGAAAACAGGAGTGGAATCTGAAGTCGAGCATAATTTTTCGAGATTCTTTTTTTGAATGCGCAGTGCTGATTGGCGGGCGCGGTGGCGTGCTGCGCTCTGATTGGTTGGCGCGCGGCGGGTGGTGTAAAAGAGCGCTTTGTGCTAACTCCGGCGATTTATTCACAACTATTAGTTATGGTTGGATGGTCGGGCGAGGCGGGGGTAGGGATGGGACGGGATAATTTGTCGATAATATTTTGGAAATATGATTTAGCGACAAGTATTCACCCCGCCCTATGCCCTATTTACTATAGGAGGTAATCTTTTAGGATACTGAGGCAAAGTGTCTGATAGGCTTATAATTCAATTATCCAGTGCCTCGACGATGTTAAGTTAACCTTGTGTGCTGTTTGGTGCAACTCAGGGTACGTCAGCTAGAAGTGCCTCTGTCGCACTGAAGGGAAGAACCTTTTATAAAAAGTATGGAAAAGTTATGACATTGGACAAGATAATAAATTCATTTAACAGATATCAAGAATATCTTCATTGTAAAAACATGCAAACATCTTCTAAGGCGAAATTCCGTCAGGATATTATTAAAACTTTACACAATATCGAGGAGGATTATGTGAAACATACTCACCCTCACACACAAACCCTCACACCCTCTCACATACACCCATTCAAACACACTCACACACTTCATACATGTTACACGATGCATAATATTCAATTATACATTCCTATCTATAAACATTACTCTAAACATAATTGTCCATAAACACACGTTCATATAAGAATACTTATTTAATAAGTTTGCCCACTTGTCTATCTGTTTAAGTTTCTCGATCTAAATTTATTTCTTGTATTTTTGTGGATATCTGTTATTGGCTTTCATTCTGTATCTTTGCTCATTGTAATTTGTTTGTCTATGTGCTGTTGATGTCCCAAATAAAATAAAATAAATAAATAAATAAACGAATATTTCCACAACAAATATGGCAATATATCCAAAATATAGCAAACGACTTATCGATCATCACTTATCTATCGATACTCGTAAATCGATAACTTGCCTTCCCCATCCCTAACATCTGTTTACTATTCCCGAGGTGTATAATGCGACCAGTGCCAGTTGCCAGTTATTCCCATTCGCACCACCTTCTACTCACTGCTAAAGCGAGACAGCTGGCCAACCCCACACGACAGACAGAGATGGAGAGAACGCATTCAAGAGTATTGTGAAAGCAGGATCACTCATGTTGCGCAACGTATTCAAGAGGAGTAGATTTTAGAGTCTTGCTTTTAGGTAGGTTTTTGCTTGAGGTGTAGTTGGTGGTTTTGAAGGCGCAACATTTAGCATGCATGTATGTTTTCTTTAGATATTAATGCAAATAGTTTAGGGCACATTTTTGTGAATGTTTACATAGAGGGAGCTCGCTGAAAGTGGAAGCAAACGGGACGCCATTTTGTGACGCTTGTAATGTACAGTCAGCAGAACAAGCTTAGCCTCTCGAAATGTAGATTTATTGTAATACTTAGATATATTTTTTTAAAGTAATCTTGGCAAACTTTAGAGTTTAGAGTACCACCACTTAGGTACCACTTTTAGTATTGCAAAAGTCTTAGATTTATCTTATTACAGTTGACTTACTTCAACTATCTTATTACAGTTGACTTACTTCATCTAGCTATGCCTCTTCTACTTAAAACAATCTGAAATCTGAATGAAACAAAAGCCAAAACCTACGTGACAATTATGTATCTATTTATTTTGTCTCCGCCACTTTTTACATGAATTCTTTAAATATTGGACTAAACCTTATTATATTGAATATTTATTCCCTTTTTACAAAATATATCGAAAATTACCTCTGTCACGCACTCTCACTGTTCACATGGATTCCTACAATGTGGAAAAAAACGTTTTATCCGATGACAAAACCTGCCAAAATACACAGTGAATCGATGCCGATTCTAACATTTGTGTGTTACATTTGCCTATATGACTTAGCTATCACTGTCCTCTCGCTTACCCGAGTATTTAGTCATTGCTCATAATTAAATTGTTATAATGTGGGATGTTGCTTAAAACATAATTAAATAACTCTTGGTAAATACCTATTTTGGAATTGACATTCTAGTAGAGGCCAGCAATAAGTATAATAACAATAATATGTGGAAATGTCAGGGCGTAAAAATTAATATTTACTAAACTATCTTACGAACTAAACTGACCTTCGAATCCTCTTTTATTCGGTAGCCATAAGATCTCTTTCTAAAACATGTATATTATACATAATGCATCACGCCTTTTCCCGAAAGAGGGGTAGGCAGAGGCTAAAGACCTCTTACTACGATCCTTGCATACATCTCTCGGTTCCTTAAACATTCTTGGCGTAAGTCTCTTCATGCCCCTTTAGTAACAACTTTCGCCAATTTGGTTTTAGAGGATCATCTTAGACGTCTTCGTCCGTCTGCTTCACAACAGAGCTGTATATATTTCAGTTTAGTTTTGGCGCTGGCATCGGTCTGGTTTGATCAAATAGAAGAATTGCCAACCTGTTGGAAACGTGTCGTCCGTCGATCATGTCTAACTAGCCGCCGCGCGCGGCGTCGCCCGCCGACCCTCCACTCATTAGTGGATTGTGACAGTGCTCGTTATAACTTTACAGATTGACTCGATCGTTACCGACAGACAGTAAAAACTAATTCCCGGCGACCTTTTGTGTGACAGGGTTGTGTATTGGGATGAGCTTTTCGTGAAATTTATTTTGTAGTTGATTTCGCGAAGATTTGTCACAGTTTCATGAACGAGAGGTCTCTTATTAGAGATAAGCTCGCCATTGTACATATTTTTTCTATGTTAAGCTATTTTTACTGTCATGTGAGTACAATAAAGAAATTACGATATTACGAAATTACGAAATTACGAGAGGTCCCCGGAACAATGTTGCGACGTCACTGTCGCTAATCCTACAGCTCAAGGTATATGAGCTTGAAGCATCGCAGGAACGTTTATGTGCCTACATCTTTGTTTACTTATATCTACGTCCCGGTAATAACAAATAACCGGTATCTCGATAGGTCTTCCTGTTGGTTATTTTAGCTGGTTACATTGCAGCTAGGAATTTACCAGTATGTTCTTAATAAGTAGTAGAAAAAATAATCTGCCATATTAGAAATTTCTTAAAATTGGAAGTTCGTTATAAGAATGTTCTAGTCCGGAGTTCATAGTCACAAAATAAGACTTCGTTTGTGCTTCGTTTGGTAATATGTATGGTACTGTTAGGTATATAGTGACAAGTTGTTAGGTCGAGTAAATCTCTTTGATTTTTCTGACGTTTGATTTTCTGATAGCCTCAATAAATCCAAAATATTTCTCCGAAATCCTAGCTTGTCTCCCGCCAGCCCTAGCCGTGCCCCGGGGCCGCGCGTGACACCGCCCCCCCGCCCGCCGCGAGCCGCCTCACCCCCCCGCGCGCGCCGCCGCGTTAATGACGCGAATTATCACTTGAATCGGATCGCAGCCGCCGATCACGATACAGGCTGATGCACGACAGCGATCGGGAAGTGGATATGAATGGTTTCCGATTTTCCGCTCTCAAACGTCTCGTGAGGAAATCTTCTTCTTACCGCTTATCCGCATTGACGGGCGGCAAATAGTGTGGAGAATTTGAGCATCTCCGTATTGTGGTGGTGGGCTAGCCCGCAAAATTGGTTAAGACGGCGCCCTAGGCAAAAATAGACTTTAGCAAAACACAAATCGCTCGAAATGACGAGTTATTGCTGTATGGTTTTTCACTGGCTTGTTTATCACGAGTTTCAGCGTGACTTTACTTTCCCATAAACGTTATTTTATTAATACTGCTCGATAGAAAAGTCTCCTGAAGAAAATCTGTCTGTCACAATGATATATTTTACAATTTCGCACCGCATCTGAATTTTTGTTCTTGTTATTTGTAATCATTATAAAAATGGCACAGTATGTTCCTCAGTTAGACTTAAATTGCTTAGCTTGGCTGTAACATTTTTTATTTTTTTATTTAATCTCCTCTAAAAATAAGTTAAGGATGAAATTCTAAGTTCTGATTGCCTAAGGCCCGCCCTTAATTGTGGCTGCAACGTGTCGCCTGCTTGTTTTGTAAGCGTTCTAATGGCTAGTCTTGTGTTTACTTTAAATCATTAGATAATCCTGCATGGGTCGGTCCCTAATCTTAAACAGAAAGTTTACTTAACCCGATGATGGACTGATGGCTGATCTCACACAGGACCCTTATCTTTTAGGGGACACTTTATTTCCTTTCAGGGGCTACCTTTACATTTAGCGTTTGTTTTGCTTTGACCACACCTCGGACACTCCATAGAACGCTCGTAAAATAAGCACCTATTACTACTACATGACTAAATGATGTTTGTATACGTGCAAATGTGTGCGTAAATATTGCTAGGGCTGGTAGCGCGGCAAATGCAGCGATTTGCGTCGGGCGAACCGAACGACGACGGCGCGACCCGAACTGTCCCGAACACAAGCGTTTGCATTATTATGAAGTGACTTTGTAGGGGCGCTGCCGTTTAAACATACCTAGTCGGGTTCTCATTGAAATCCTAAAAAATGTTAATGTTCACTTTGATCCTTCATACATTAAGTTACAAAAATAGAGTAGGTAGGTATCGAATAACTGTCTAAAAGTGGGCACAGTGCCTTTGCCACCTATTATGGGAAAAGGCGTGAAGCTATGTTATGTTGTTGTTACCTACTATTACTTATTCTGAAGTAGGTAAGAGACACTTGGCGTGAACTGTAGGTAGGTACCTACCTATGTAAAAACATCGTTAGGATTGTACAATATTCGAATTTTATGTTAAGTAGGTACCTAGTCTCTGAGAGATTCAAAACAACCAAACCACTACAGGGTTCGAGCGAGACCCGGCCGAAGCTCGCTATATGTGGACCCAGCTAATGGCGGCGCGCCGCCGCCGCGACAAAGTTAGTGCGTGCGTACTTGGGTCAATCAACTTAACCCACACTTTTCTGTCAACGCACGCACTCTCTCTGAAAGTTCTTCGAGGACTGCAGCTCAACGGCACTATCAAAGGACACCATACCGCGCCATGTGAGCAAAAAAAAACACAAACGAAGATCTTCGAGAACGTAATCAAGTTCCCCGTAGTGCCTGCTAGCTTAGATACTATTGTTATATTCGTAAAATGTGTAAATTTAACCATTTAGCGTATTTTAATAATAAATGGTCGGGGACAGCAAAGTGTGGGTAAAATAGTTGATTGACCCACCTTCTACCTACTTTTCAACTCGAAGTGCTTCGTTCGCGTTGTTGAATCGCACCAACAACGGATAGCACGAAATGAATACCTATAATAAATGTACTTTATTGATAATTATATAATTATGTATTACGGAAGGTTTAGTACTAGGTATCTTAGAAAATAAAATATGAAAGAGAACCTTTAGAGAACCTTTCCTTTTTTGAAGTCGGTTAAAAATAAAATATTACGACACTGACTTATTATCAATTATCGTAGTCAGTAGCTAGTAAGTACTACAAACATATAACTCTGTCTCTGTCTCGCACAAAGTCTGTCCTTGTGAGAGAGCGAGACACACACAGCAAACGCTGACCAAGTTACATTCCGGGAGTTAAGGTATTAGAATTTTTATTTCTCAAAAGAACAACAATAGAGTTGCTGTTGCTTACCCTCTTTCATCAGTCGGGAACCGAAAGAATCTCCTGTCTTTGCTGTTTCTAGTTGACGACAGACACACAAATAATGCACAAAACTTCACCATATTATATTACCGGTTATTATTCACCGTATACGCGCGGTCACTCGTCAGGCGTTCAACCGCGTCTATTGATATTTCAACCAGTTCCTAGACGCCAGGGGTGGGGTGCGGTATCTGAATCAGCGCGGGGAAGGGAGTGGCCGTTCTGTACGGAGTACTATTATCTCTTCTGTGCTTTGACCTAAGTTTGAGGGACATCTAGGCTCATAGGCGACTCCCCCAAGAGGCTGGTCTCTGTAACAATTTCTGGACAGCTAAAAAAAGAGCTAAGTGTCTCCTAACTATTGATGAAATCGGGCTTGTGATAAAAATGATATGTTAGTGACCGTTGTGGCAAATAAATGTACAGCCCGCATCAATCTGTGCAGTCACAAGGGACAATGTAGCTCTCTAAATACATAGCAGCTGAAATACACATCTAAAGGATGACAATGAAGATATAACAATCGCCGGTTTAACTAGACTGTATGCCTCTTCTATCTGATGTTTGACACATACACACACCGGGTAAAAGAACACTTCCTCTCTCTTTCGTGATAGATATTGTATATACGTATTTATGTGGTTAGGTGTATTTATTTGCATATTGTGTATTTATTTAGTATTTTTGTTGAAGTATATTAAATTTAAACGGACCTTCTAACTGTGAATGAAAACATGGTGAGGAAACCTTCATTACTCTTTAATTGCGGCGATGGGCAAGCCCGGTGAGCACAACTGGTCCTCTGCTACCTCGAACGGGAAAAAACCTGACGCTTATGTTTTGTCATTATGTTTATTTATTATCTGAACATCACCCTGCGAATGTAAATTACCGGTATCACGTAGTTAGGATTGATGTGACTTCGCGCCGTCAAATCTCTTAATCCAACTTATTTGCGCGTTTCTCGTTCATCTGAACACCCTCCGTGATAATTCCGTTCCCACATAGGTATACATACATGCATGTGAGTTCTTTAGCTAGTGGTGGTGTGTTTGTTATCGGTATAGGTACTTGTGAGGATTAATAATTGGAACTTTGGCACATACTTGTGTTAATGAGGAGAGATTGGCGGAGGAGTTGAAAATATACGAATATTAATACATTCGTACATAAGCTTAATAGAGTACACGAGTAAAGTGGACACAATTATTCCTCCACCACCTCGTATGGGAATATACTGAAGCTATTTTGTTGTAGTAATGTACTATGCTGGCTTCACGAAAGCTAAATAGTATCTATCTGTGTCATTTGGAATTAATTGGTTGCAGAAAACAAATCGCGAATCTTCTTACAACTTCTAGAATAGCAATCGTAAATAAAATCCTACTCGTGAAATATGAATCATGCTAGTTTAGATACATTAGTCTCTAAGATAAGACTGGTCTGGGCATAGGTACTAAGTTCAATTAAAAAAAAAAAATATTGACCATAAAATCATACAGATTGCTTAGTCAACGTCAATATAATATTAATATTTTTTGTATACTACCGCCCGTTCGGAAGTTGTGGGCTTAGGGATGGAGCAAAGAAGGGCAAGAAACTCCCCCGTACCTATATACCTCTTTTAAAATATTTCAGGGCCTTAAAAATACAATATTATGTATTTCTTCTTAAGTCTTAGGAAATACACCGAAGAGAGACGTACTAACTCAGTCCATCGCCCCCCTTTGGATTTCTGTGCGCTGAGATGGTAAAGATCACGCATTTTTGTCATCTAAATATTATTTTACACTGTAATAAGACTTCTTTAAAAGACCGTTTTTGACATAGTTTTTGGACCTCCTTTCTGGTAGGTCCGTTGTTTCATTAGGTATTTTATTATAAAAACTAACACACTCTCTCATAAAATAATGAGCAACCTTACTGAGTCTGAACGCAGGCCTGCATGGCTATCTTATTTCTATTTCTAGTGTTAAAACTACGATTATGACCTAAAGTCTTAAATAAACCTACTTATGTTTTTTCTGGTGTACATGATATTTTCATAAACGTATTGACAGGTACCAGTAAGTATATTGATATTTTTGAATTTGTCCCTTAGTGATTGCCTAGCATCTAGTTGACAGATAGCCCGAAGGCCTCTTTTTTGTAAGACAAATATCGTGTATCTACCGCTCTCCCCCAAAGCAGTATTCCGTAAGACAATAACTAAAGTAAACCAATCTAGCAGTTCCTACATCTGTGATGTGTATGATTTGCCTGACCGCATAAGTAGCTGAGCTACGATTAATAAATAGTTACTACGTATACGGCTGAGCTAAGTCTTCTTGAGAGACTAGTTACTACGTATACGGCTGAGCTAAGTCTTCTTGAGAGACAGTTACATGTGGACCCCATTGAAGTTTCGATTACAAACTCTACGATAAATCGGGACGACAGAAAATATCTATGATACGGGAAAAGGCGTATTTTGTTTGTTTATTAGCAGAAACATCTACATGATCTATAGAAAAAGAGCGAGAGCGAGCAAGCGATTCTGGGATTAATTTTGACAACTCCATACAATAAATCAGTAATCATAATCAGTGAAACAAACAAGAACCACCTTTTTATCTTATTGCACAAACCTAAAGCAAGCTTGTCAGTGTAGTGAGTAACGGCCTCCTCAATTAGTATTCAGTACGGCCTAGCGAATTCTGATTATGACTGTACCATACGCATCCACAGGGGGCATAGCTACAGGACATAATAAAATAAATAAAATAATAATTGTTAAGAGTCAAAAGTAACAGCTCTGCACCCTAATTGGACTCACAATAAAGGGTGTCTAATTATAGATGACATTGTTACACCCTCCCCCCCTCCCCTCCCCTCAGCCCCCTATCCCTCGCGTCTTCTGAATACCCAATCGAAGTAATTAGTTCTCAATCGGCACAATTGGAGTAACACTAGCTAACGACCCTGACTTTCATTGAAACATAGTGTGTTTTCTATGGCAGTCAAAATTAGAGCGTTGATCTTTGCTACCAGAGTGTACCACTGTACTCATATTTTGGATAGCGATGTATCGCTTTTCTTACTAAACGTATGCGACATTATTATCGCTTTAGAGTATCGGAGTACAAGTCAAGTTCACTCAAGGTCTTGACTAAAAACTAGTAAAGATCAACGCTCTCTATTGCCAAGTTAACGCGTTCCTACTATAGTTATACAAACTATTAACTGTAACACATCGCTCATAGCCCAAGAATCTGGACTGGACCTATACTTGTAAAATGTAATAGGTATTTCATATAGGTGTAATGTAACGGATGTTATGTTTATTAACGGTTTACCATTAACTTTATGTCAAATATTTGTAGTTAAGGTAATGGTCTCCATCGCGATTCTCATTTCAAACAAAGGAACAAATCATGCTACTTTCTTTTCAGCTATTCAATTAACGTTTAATTTTGAATTCGAAATGCACTAGCCGTCCAATGACCGGAGCGTGCTAATCGCTCTCGTCTCTGATTGGCTGGCGGTAGTCGCGCGCGCTAATTATTGGCCGGCCTAAAACAATAGTTCCAATTTAGAATATGGCCGACTGGGGGCAAAATGGCCTTTTATTTTTTTTCACAAATTAGTAGTTAGTTTGGCCTGTTAGTGGAGTGATGCAATTGAAAATTGTGTTTTATTTTATTTTTCATGAACATGTAATGTGAAAAATGTGAAAAAGATTCACGATGCCGACTGGCCAGAAATAGAAACTGTCACAGGACCCAGGAAGAAGAAGATATTTTAAACCAATAGCAAAATACTGCTGGTAGGGTTTTTATTCTTCTGAAACAAAGTAGGTAAGTACTTACATACTTAGTAGACTCTAAAACAGTAGATAATGAACAGAATTACATACTTACTAATTCAGTATCCAGCAGGGCAAGGCTAATTCTTTGTAACTAGTTATTCAGAGCAATGCTGCTAATTCTTAATAACTATGCCTGAAATACAGGTCTATACCTAGCTCAGGCTCAGATGCTCCAATTTATTATGTATCACAATTTTAGCTAAGTACCTAATATTGTAACCATTTTCTGACTGTGTTTTTTTTTGTATTATTACCTTAACCCCTTTATTAATAAAGAGTTAATCCTAGCGGTGGAACGGCACATAGCTAGATAGCTGTATAGATCCGATAGAGTTTATCTACTGAATCAAATTAAACTTTAGAAACGTTAAACGTTACCATACCTTGCCATTTAATTTTAATAATGTGTTAATATTGATTGATTACAGTTTCATAACTATACTTATATAAATTATTTGAAATTACTTATATGTGCGAACGTATTTTTAGAATCCCCACCAATTATAAAATTATTATTTGGAATCTATCAATATGAATTAAACTCATAACCTTCTTGCTATTTGTATAGCAATCTGTATTTAATGTATTTGTTAGTGCAGTACTTTTTTACACGTACAAAAAATCAAATTTACATACTTATCCAAGTAAAATAGTATTATGTACTGACAACCTCTGTGGCACAGCGGTGCGCATCTGCCTACCATGCGAGAGGTCTTGGGTTCGAATCCCGGCTGGGGACAAAAAAAAACCCAGGTCTTGGATGTTTACATGTTTGTGATGTTGCTGTTTCTGGTTCCCATGACACAAGGTGTCCTAGTGTGGGGCCAGAAGCAATGTATGTGCCTGCATGTAAATGTTTATGTTTACCTTGATCAGTAGGGAACATGCGCGCTAAATTCAATGATAAAGTTGATTTTTATCTTTTTGTAGGTATCAAGTTTTGTAAGGCATGTACAAAATTATTATATCAAAATAATTCATATAAAACAGGCGTTACAAATGTTTGATAGGCGCAAACAATAAGCAGTGCTTTATTACTTTATTTATCAAATACGTTTTTCGTGCATAAAATCTATGAACACAATTCCAAAAGCATAGGCTGAATTGATATATTATTGAACGCTTCAAACCGAAACTACGGGGATAATTTCTTTACAAGTATCATTACATTAATTTCTCTACTAAATAAATTAGGTGTCCAATAGGCTTGTGGCCTGTCTAGTCAAAAAATATACTTTTTATGAACTGTCAAAACGGAACTTTTGTTCCTGAGTTCTATTAAATAATAACAGAATGACGTCATGGAAAAGTGCCATCAAATGCTGTCTTTTTTTGCACAAAATTGACTTCATAAAATATATCTGCTGGAAATATACAATTCTGAGAATGTCAAGCCGTTTTGTACATAATGCTTTAACTTAAGACTTGTTCCTAGATTTATTGGATTACCTTGGCCACAAGCCTATTACATCACAAACTGCACCGAAGACGGTTCAATCAGCTTTAATTAGATTTACCTAATGTTATAGATATTTGAATAGGACCCAGTCTTTTAAATGTTCTAAGGCTGACTGACTGACTGACTAGGACAGTCACATCGATCTCTGACTGACTGACTAGGACAGTCACATCGATCTCTGACTGACTGACTAGGACAGTCACATCGATCACATGGCTGTGCCTAGTTAGTATTTTTTAAATAAATTTTAATAACAAGGAGTGAAGTTGTTTTACAAAAACATCCCGACGAATTGTAAATCTCCTCTTTTGAGAAGTCGGTTAAAAAGAAGGGTTCGTGGTTGGTGTGAGATTGATATAATAAAAATAATAATACTGAGCACTTACATATAAAACTAGCATTTTACATTCATTACTTAACATAAATTATGATAATGTATTTTTCCCACTAGGGTAAGCAGGGACCAAATACCGCAGATTGTAAGAAGAACCGAGATAAACTGCAACATGACAGATCAAAGTATTTGAGTTGAGTAAACCCTGCGAAATGGAGTATTGAGATTATATTATAGTTTATCAGCAGCTCAACGAGGTGCATATTATCAAAATTATAAATTAACAAACCAACTAACAAACTGATATGTGAGTCCAACAGAAGTAAAATTCGCAATTTAATTCCCCCTATCCGCGCCCCCTCCCCCCACCCCCCGGCCACGCCCCGCTACTTAGTTTTTTTTAATCAACCGCCCTCTATCATTAGTATGCCGCATAATGGATGCCGGGGTAAGTAGTGTCGACTGCCGGAGCTAGGGTTAGCTGGTGGCAAGCTTTATTGTCTGCTGAAGGAATCGGGAGTCACCTGCCAGTCTGAAATGTTGTTTTGTAGTAGCTTGCGCAGCATAAGGTTTCTATCATAATCTGGCTATGACGCTACAGGGTGTAAGATTCTTAACTGCATTATTTTCAGAAGTTGTTTGGGGTATAATTTTGAAGAACTTCGCTTTGATTTATAGTTTCTTTAATCCATTCGTCTAACTAAACTAAACTGAATCTCTTCATTGTACAAATCGACTTGAGTTAAACAAAGATATTTAGCTGGAATAGTAAAATGTATGTCCCCACCCAATGCATGGCAAAAGCCACTATTTAAATAATCATAACCATTAGTAACAAATTAATTATATAAAACACTGTCCTCTACGCTATAATGTATTATAAAATAACTGATGTATACCTATATTCAAACCAACAACCAAGCACTAAGCTCGTTCCGAACCCCTTCAGCAAAGACATTATCATGTTCACCTCTTCAGTCGCAAAACGAGTGGCGCACGAAGAAGTATGCAAAATACCTCTAAGTGAGTCCCCGCTTCGATGCAGGGGGGGGGGGGCGGGTTATGAAATTATGCTGCGCCCCCCTGAAGCCCACCCTGCCTCCTTCATACGACACTCAATAAAAAGAAGTTGGCGAGAATTTGTGGTAATCCTAGCGAGTGTGGTATATGCTCATTGCATAATAACATGTTTAGTTATCAATTCTGAAATTAGTATGGTAAATGTTAAGGTTTTTCCATATACAGAGGCGCGTTTGTGCTCACGTTTAGCCAGTAATTATATTTTACGTGACAGGGGGTTAGTTCATCACCGCATTTCCGTAGATATGGAGATTTCCTCACGGTGCTTTTGCATTTGCATCACCGTTAAAAACGGCCGTAGCTACGGCCCGTAGCATAAGTTATGTCATTTTAAATAAATCATTCGTCTAGGTACTACCTGAAGTGGTGGAAAAGCTCAAGAAATAATCTTATAATAAATCAATTGGACTAGTACTTTTTCGAGTCTATCTCCATGTAATATAATTGAAACAAAAAGTAAACTTTAGAAAAAAGAATATTCCACTTTTTTTCTGGCCGGCACTTTTTGGCCCAAAATGTATGAACTGTGAAGGATCTCCTTTATGTATATCTTGTGCCACAGACGATTACGAGTGTAAGACCCCTTGGACTACCTTTAAGGCACCCGCAGTATGGATGACAGCTAACAAAAATTACCGTTGACTCGCGTAAAGGCTCCTTCCATAGAGTGTGCTCAGCTCCGGTCCGGTTTTGGCAAAATCGTCACGTGTGAATCCCAATGTAGTTATTTTGTACTGGCAATACTGGCCAATGAAACTAGCTTCCGGTTCATATCTCACACTTGGTTGGTCGAGAGATCAGTTGTTAGGAAAAAATATATGCATTTTTAAGGCTCTGATATTTTAAAAGAGGTACGGGGGAGTTTCTTGCCCTTCTTTGCTCCATCCCTAAGCCTTCCGAACGGGCGGTAGTATACAAAAATATTAATATTATATTGACGTTGACTAAATGTATGATTTTATGGTCAATAATTTTTTTGAACTGAACTGAACTGAACTGCAATTTATTTTTCGCGCGTAACTTTCGTCATTTTTGAAATTCGCGATATCATATTTCCACATTGTTTATACAAATTATGGTGACGGATTTAAGATACTTTCCCTCCAGGGAAAGTACCTTAAATCTGACACCATCGTTTGTTCCAGCCTGTATATCCCGACGAATTGTAAACCTCCTCCTTTTGTGGAGTCGGTTAAAAAGACACTACGACTCCTAAATAATATGCGAAGGAGCATGGCTTACCTTTAGCCAGGTATTTAGTTTAGTACCCAGCAATCGTCCAATCGTCTATCCTATCCTACCTAACCATGATTTGCCCCTAACTAGAGTTAGATTAGACAGTTGCGATGGTTGCGCTATGGAACTTATGTCAAAGAGCCAGCCTAGCTATCTGCTGTGCTGATTGAGGATAGATTGAAAAAGTCAGACTTGTAATAAGACTTGCTTTAGTGCTCAGAGAGGGACATCTTTAGTCTCTGCCTATCCTCTCTTCCGGGAAAGTATGTATGTATGTAGTATGTGTCGTAGCCAGATCGTCGATATGGCCAAACGTGAAATATCATAAAACGATGAAATCTTTTAGGGCAAAAACTGCGGGCATCTTTTAGAGCAAAAAAAGTCGTTGGCAAGCGAGGGTTTTCATGCCAGTATAAAATGAAGTCACAGATACCTCTTTCAGACCTCTAAAAACTTCCCATCCCATCCCATCAGTTTTCAGAACTATTTTAGATTCTCAATTAGCTGTCAGAAAATTCTATATTACCCTCAAACTACTAGAAGGATCTTCCATAAACTCATGTCTATGGTGCTTTCAACTAGCACTGTACCAATCCATCCGGCAGTTTCATATCCTACTGCCTGCAGGGATGTTACTGATACAAACATAGGTAGCGTCTTTTTCCATACGGAGAGGCAGAGGCACTGCTATGCCCACGTTCAGCCAGTTATTTAATACTCTATTTTGCGATTCAGGAGGCTGGCCCATCGCCATAGGTATGTAGTTGTCAAAATATATAAAGTGCTTAATTATATTATAAGGTCGCGTAGATATTTGTAAGTATTATATTTTTTCAGCGACTTCTTCTCGATATTTTATGAAAATACGGGCTGAAATGTTTCCCTAAGGAGCGATTTTTCGATTCCCAGATAAACAGTCAGACAACATAAGTTGGTGAATGACACATTGTTATGTCCCGTCCCGGCGCGTCACGCCGTTTCCCGTATAGGATGGCACTCAAATAATCCTCTGTAATAAATAAATTCAAACGTGACCTTTACGTAGTCGCACTTCACGAACCTTCTCAACTCCACAGTTTCCTCATCCTAACCTCCAGTACATACAATAACCTCAGATTTCTATATTTATTTGTATTTACTCGCGTTCTCACGTTTCTAGTGATAAAAGAGCAAAACCTCTGAGATCACATGTCCGGCTCGGGTTACCTCGACGCGAACAAAGCCGGGACAAAGCGTGTGTTGTGATAGTCGGACAGACAAACAATCACATTCGGCTCGATTGTATATAATTTTTTGCACGTCTTTTGCGGATTTCTTCGACTTAAAACCAGTGACAATATGGTTGGGAATGGCTCGCAATATTTTTTTTTCATATTCGGTAGTCTTTGTGTGGAATTGACAGTTTTTGACATGTGATTGTTGACAGAGGCTCCACTGACAATGAGATTCAAGATGGTTTAGTAAAGCCTTCTATTGAAGGTCATTTTGTGGATTTTATTTGAAGTGGTGTTAGAATCGCGTGGATATGAAAAAAGTGGGTTTGACGTTTGAATGGTATTGATCTGATATGAATTACTACCAAACATTTTCTAGGAAAATCTTTATACCTAATAGAAATTGCACAGTCATACATCAATAATGCATTTGATTTAAATATTTACCTTATTGATGATGCTGTACAATGCCTCATTCTAAGATTTCTAGTATTGCTTAACTTGGAAGCTTGTAACGTCATACATAACGTTCGAGGTCATATAATTGTAGCTAAATAATGATAAATGTTAAAAATAAAAACATAATTTTCATATTGAAATTGAAATCCGGAGCGACGGCGGCCGCGGGTTGGCTGAACCCGAAAAATAGTGTCACCTGGCTAACGTGGTTCACAACTGGCCCTAATCACCCTATTTGGAAAACATTGAATGTATACCTTCAAAGCATTAGAATTCAATAAACAGAGCGGAAACATCTATGGGCCCTGGAGAGAACTAAGTATTTTAATTACTTAGGATACCTCATTTCGCTTAAAAAAAATATTCTTTAGGGAAAATTATCTGTCTAGCTGTATCTAGGATTTAAGGTAGTTTCCAGGAGATGCTGTTAAAAAGAGTATTAAAAAAGAGGCCTACTTACTACTTTTTTTTTTGGTTATAAAATTATAAAATGTGTTGGTGTTTCCTATTTGGCTTAAACTTACATACTTTTTAAGTAAGAAAAGGAAGGACAATTGTTATTTATTGATGAAGTCTAAAAACTCAAAAGAAGTAATAAGTCAACTTAGAAATAAAACAAATAACTTTTTTTTGTTTTGTCTTACCTAACTGTAATCGTCATCAGTGCTTTCTGGATGTATAAATATTTGGAAGGTTCTGTGAGAAGATTGGATGATAGTGTCATGTAATTATTATCCCAAATGACTAATGGACTTGAATAATCGAATGTATGTAATTGACCTGACTAATAACTTCATGTGGTGTTTAATGTAATCTATTTTATAGTTTGGATACTTTGTACGACGAATTGGATTTTTCTGTCATGTTGTACGAATTTACTTTAAATAAATAAATAAATAAATAAATAATAAATAAACAAATTTAAGATTTTATCCCTGAGTTAAAAATAACTTACCTACATTGTATAACATGGTGCGAAAAAAGGGAGCAGAAGGTTTGTACTGAACACAAAATATTATCAGCTTGAAATTATGGACAAAAATGCGAAGTGATTTAAGATTTTTTGATATTTCTTGGAAAAACCCAATATCCTCCACGTAATCCATAATTTTTATTATTAATCATAATAATTACTAGCCATGGTTTTGTCTAACAGAATCTAGAATAAATATATTTTTACTTGACGATTAACCATTTATCAACTTGTCGATATCTTTATTTTTGTGTACCTACTAGTTTTTAGAACCTTAGGAAGTCTCATTTTCTAAGAATACAAGATTGAAAGAAACCAATGATTTATTATGATATTTTTCAATTATTATGATATATTTTTTCCAGAAATTTTTACAAAATCATATCTCAACTACTAGACAACTTAGGACAGAACTTTGTCTTCCTCCCCTCGACTAGACCTCGTCGATCTCGTACGGCCTCTATTCTCACCACTCCACGTCACAATACTGTCGCATACGAGCATGGCTTTCGAAGGTGGGCTATTACTCTTTCGCGCTTCCCTGCGCCATCAGGGACAGTCCATCTTTCTTTTTATTCAAGAATCGGTTGAAGGAGCATTATCTCCCTCTATCATAAATATTGAAGGTATTTTAATATGTATTAGTTTATTTATATACTTTATTGCACAAAATAATACATTTTACAATTGAAAGTGGACAACACATGACAAAGGCGAGCTTATCTCTATTAAGGTATTTCTTCCAGCAAACCTAGGATGGACAGGAAATAACTGTACAACAGGTAGACCCATGTGCATAACATTAAATAAGTTAAAACAATAAACTACTTAACAATACGTACATAAATACCAGACTTAAAGATATAAATATGTTAAACAAATATACCTAAATAAAAGTACTTAAATTTAATATGGTAGAGAAAGATAGTGTTCTTTAACACTGCAATAATATTTAGATACGCCTATTTATCTATACAATTTCAAAATATTTGTATATAAAAATAAAGAGCAACATTAGAGAATTTAAACAGTGGGGGCTATTTGGAAGGAAAATGCACTAAGCTAAAAAGGAAACTAAAGCCTCTAAACGTCATAATGACGTCATTTTAGTTGATATCAACAAAATGACAAAACTGAAGCCCTCCTATCCGTATGTACCTGAGTAGTAATTATACACACGCACACACACCCTCACACACACACACACACACACACCCACGTATTTATTTACTTTCCCACATTATCACAAATATAAACACACACATACACATTACATTTATTATTCATTATCTATATCCACATTACATCCCTTGAAAAAAAAAACAAACTAATTTTAAATTATCTGTATTTATCCAGAATATTCTCATGTATAAACACACAATACCACTCTTATTTCTAATATACTCATATTAATATTATTATAACTGTTGGTCTTACTTAGCTTAAATTTTTAGTTTTATTTCATTTTACTTTCTAAACTTAATAACCTAATTATTTCCGTCTTTACTACTAAATACGAATAAAGTAACGTAGATAGTTAGCAACTAATTAGTTTATGTAAACTTGTAATTTGGCCAGGACTCCACGTGACAGGTTAAACCTAGTGTGGGGTCCACAAGCAACTTGTATATTTAAACTCAATCAGTTGAATAAAGATTTTGTATTTGTATTTGTATTCAAATCGCCCCCAGTTTTAGGTATTTTGTTAGTTACCGGAACATAATGTTGACAAACCAAATAACAACATTTTTAGTAAGAGGTGTACCCATACCTACCCAGGTTATGTAATAATGAGGTTATGTATGGTATGTGAAGGCATAATTTTAGTTTTGTTTAAAATTTGCAGTCGTCTGAAACGGTCTTTGGTGTTCAGTTACCTTACAACGATCAAATTAATATAATAATAGTCTATCTGTTGAAAATACTTTTTTTTTTAACAAAATAAACGATATCTAATCGAAAGAAAAAGTTTTATAAGACATATTTAGATGCATCTAATTAAATAAAAAAAGGATAAAACTAGATATTTCTTCAATAGCTGTATTTTTATTATTGTGTAGTGGGTGATGAATATAAAGTGAACATAATATTAGATGCAAGCTGAAAACTAAAATCTACGCAAGTTTTTGCAAAGCAATGGCGTCGCAAATTGAAACCATAACTCCTTCGATCATCTAAACCGGGTATATTATTGATCGAAGCATAACTCGGATAATAAGATCATGAAAACATGTTGAGATTTCCCGCCGATCCACCTGTCAACACAATGGGCGTAGTGTGTTCCCACTCAAGAGGCTCCAAATAAAATAATACGCGACCGGTCCGAGCCCCCCCTGCCCCCCACCGCCCGCGACGCTGGGGGGCACCTCCCCCCTCGACCGCGGACTATTCATTTCTCACAATTAATCAAAATTAAATCAGCCCCCGACACAACACTCCAATTTCAAATTTAAATTACGAACGCTAAAGTTCGGATTGTGATGGCGGAACGTTAAGTAGGCGTGTCTGCCGCGAAGAAATCTGGCCAATAGAGTGCGGTAACAAAATATCCGGATTGGCTATTAGCAGGCCCCGCCCGCGCGTGGGGGCGGCGCGCGCTGGGACCGAAACGTCCTATCTCCCCGCGCGGTCTGCAGCGCTTGCGACGTTCTGTGCCCGCGGGGCCGGGCGAGCCCCTGGCTCCAAAACGTCGAGTGTGGTGTGTGAGCGGGGGGTGGTTACGTCGTGTCGGAGCGCGCGGGCGCTCCGGGCGCTCCGGGGGTGTCTCGGGCTCGGCCGGCGCCGCGGCTACACAGACGCGCCGCAGCCGCCGCGACCAGCGCTCGCGTTGCGGATCCTCGCGAATTTCCCAAATAATCCCGCGATTTAATAAATTAATTCTAAAACGAACTTAAAGCCTAACGCTATTTAGCTTAATTTTTACCAGAGACATCTCATAAGAATTTTAACTAACAGTGTTTTTTTATTAAGTGCGGGAAGTACAACGAAAAACTTTATCAACAATCTAATAAGAAAAATAATTCAACCGTGTTTAGTCGAAATCTCAGTATGTAAAATAAGACTCCGTGTACACTTGCCGCTTACCGCTCGCGATGCAGGCAATGAGCGCTAGCCAGGGCGCGCCGCGCACGCCGCAGCGTTCGCCCTTCGCGATACAAGAACTACTCGGCCTCTCCGACAGTCGGGACTCCCGGGAGCGGTACTTCGAGAGAGACAGCGACAGGGTGCTCAACCTGTCGGAGAACAGGGACGGGAGGAGTGCGTATACGCCGCAGTTCCCGCTGCCGGCGTCGGTGGCCAGCCGTGTGGCGTACGCGGCGGCGTTCAATGCGCAGGCGCAAGCCGTCGCAGCTGCGTTTTTGCCCGCGCCGCCGATGCTGCATCCGCCGCCCGGTGAGTACGCGCCTTTACTCCGACGAAACTCGGGTTTATTGAGTATTAGGCCAGCCCAACTATTTCCGTTTTTCACTGTATTGTAGATAACTTTGAGTGATGTGTGTGAAATATAGGGACTAATGTGTCTCTAAACTCCGTTCACTACTGTGTACATATCGAGATACTTATTATGAAATAGATCGCATCGGGTAGTCGTAGAAATAGCAGTTTAGTAAGATTCAGTGGTAGCAGGAACTAAGAATTAATTATTATTATTATTATTAATCATTTATTGCAGGCATAAAAAAACTACCTAAATCCTCCTTAGGTACAGTGAATTAACTTATTCATGCGTTAAGTTCACAGAGAAGAATGTGAGTATTGTAGAGTATGTAGAGCCATTAGGCTGACGAAAGTCGAGTAAGAGTGCGCCTCAAGGTGGAGGTGCCTCGAGGCGTACTGTTACTCTACTCTACTCTACTCTACTTACTAGGGAGTAAGAATTATCATTACCAAACATGTAGGATAAATAGTAAAAGTACTAAAATTCTAATTTTAATATTTACTTGGTTTCATGAGGATCTACCGCTCTATATGTCTCATCAGATAAACTAGAATAGATCAAAGGCTTTTCCAACCTTTATGACGAGTATTTATTAAATTTTGATGGTCTATTTATATTATTCTGTAAGAAAAATACATCAAATTCAATTAATTAAACTACTTAATTTTGGAAACTTGTGTTTATTTTATGCAAGGTATTTTAATTAAAACTGACTCGCTTAACCGATAAATCATCATCTCACGTCTTTTATCCCGAAGGCTGATACGACGTGGCACGCCAAGTGTCCTCAGCACAACAGCGTATTGAGTTACCTAAACTCTCGATTGAGAAAAAAACTATTAACCCTCCACAAGCCTCGCACAAAGCCACCCTCATTATCTCAATCCGTAAGACGCTAATTAAGACAAAAAGCGCTAATTGATGAGTATAAAGACGCGGTGCAAATGCCGACGGGCGCGCGAAAACCGCTCCCACACCGCTCCCAAGCAGTTAGAGGCATACAGCTAGCCGGTTTGAACCAGACTCACGCGGTTTTGGGTTACCGACAGCAGTGGTGGTGATTGCTGGGTTGTTTTGATGTGTTTGGGAGTGGGTAGGAATATTATCAGGCCGACGGAAATATGTTTTTAAAAATGTTTATAATTCATGGCGAAATCCCGACATCTTGTGTTACCTTGGTGTTCAAATTTAGCAACATTAAACATATTAATATTATAGGTACTATATAGAATCCGGTTTTTTATGTGAAAATGAAAAATGAAAAAAAGTTTATTAAAACAGTACACAGGTGAAACAGAACACTATTAGGTATAAGTTACATGGCTGGTTTGTCCACTGTTTGCCGAGACATCACGGACCACGGTATGTTCCAGTGGTCCTTACCATGATAATGGCCTTGTCATGATAATTTAATAAGAATTCATACCACAGTTGACAAAGATATTTAAGTAGGTAGGTACATGCTTATTTGTTTCCAATACATTGTAATTATTCGAAATGCGATAAATAAATCCTGTCAAATAGCACCTGAGTATTTAATGTTAGAGTAGATGAAAGGTAGACCTAATCATGTTATTGTATTGACTTGCTTTCAAGATAACTATTTTGTAGGTATAGTATAATAACTATCAATGTATATTTCAACATACCTAGAAAAAAAAAATATGTGTATAGGTAGATGATTTTTCCATAGCAAACTAACTTTTTGGGTTATACATATACATATCTTAAAAGGAAATAACTAATACGGAACCTTTACTTATAGGATTACTTCGTAACGTCTGTCATTTATTATAACTTTTATTTTGGAAAGAACAAGAAACGTGTGAAGTTCAACCAAATTGAATTTGAATCAAAACCTATAAATACTTATCGAAACGAAAATTATTTCGATTTCAAAGATATTTGAAACTGCGTGATTTATTTAATGAAATGTTTGGTTTATCTAATAAAAAACGCATTAGTTGCCTGGTTAGCTGGAAGAAATCTTTGTTCATCTCATAGACATTCTTGTCATAAAGTAAACCGTTGAAGCATTATTTGAAAAAGAACAAATTTTGGCCCCTTCAACTCAAAATAGCGGCTAACGCAGGCACTCCTCAAAGTCGAAAACTTACATTTTTCATGGCTAACAAATCAAAAACAAAACTACTCCACCTTTTGTAGAGCCGGACCTCTTATTTCGTCCCACAAACTGGGTTAAGAAGAATTGTGTGTAGTCCGCTATTATGTCACATATGTTAAATTGATACGGCCGATGTTACCTACCTAGTTTTCTACGATCGCTAAAACGCATTACTTTTTAGTTAAACATACGCATCTATCTACCTTACATTCATATTCCAATCTGAATCCTCACAAAATCATCCGATGCCACTTTAAACCTAAATAGGGTCCAGCTGCCTATTTCGCGCGCGAGACAAAAGCTCCGCTCGAGCTCCGCAGACAATAAGCTCGCCTCCCCCCCGCGGCCGTCGCCGGCGCACAAAGAGAAGCGCTAATTAATAAATTATTGTGTTACTCCGGCGGCCATGCTGTTTGCCGCCTATAGAGATACTTGACTCAGTGGAGAAATGCGAGCTGAATTTGTGAAAGCTATTTGATAAAACTTTTGTGAAGAAAGACGGTTCTGGAACTGAGAAAAATATTACTCTATAATTAAGGGCACCTAGTTACATCAGCTAAACACTAGGATTTGGGTGGAATAGTCACAGACGGTGAGGACTGATAACTTTAACCCGCCTCCCTATCTTCTATACCTACTGCGTTCATCCTTACTTGTCCAATTTTATAAACTTCAAACCAAAAATGTGATATTTGTAGTGAAGCGGGAATAAGTAACAAACTGCAGAGATCTGATAGAATTGAATGTTGAATAAATGAAATTAATTCAGAATTTCACAATAAGAATGAGTTTTTAATTTATATAAGTAGAATGGATAGACCATCTACATAAGAAATGATAAGTTAATCGGCCATAAATTATTATTATAAATAACACAGTAGTGTTCAAGAATAACGCTATTGTGAACTTAAATGTAAGCTTTTTCATGCTTAGATACTTATGAATCTGTGTTTTGATTGTGCATGATGATAAGTGCAGTTAAAGATAGATATCCGATAATTTAAATGTTGTATCAATATGCAATTCTGAAATGAGTACTTATAAATTCTTACTTCCCAGAATAAACTAACGATAAACATTTTCTGATAAGATTCACATAAAAAAACTTACTCCAACATAAAGGCCGTTTAGTCCAACCTCGAACTCAACAAACTCTTCATCACATTTTTTATAAATTTATCCATTGTCTTCATTGAATAAAGAACACGAGATAAGTTAAAGGGCTTGAGGGCTCACACCTCAGGAATACGTCTTTTGTGCTCCACATAATGAGGACTCTAAAAGGAGTTTTTTTCTGGCCTCTTAGGTGACGTGTTAGATTGAGAGGATAGCGAGAAATATTATACTACACAAAGAAATTAGGTGGTGCTCTCCGATTGTGAACCTGAAAATGTTATGAAATAAGACACGAGAAACTTTATTTGCGTTTATATTTGGTTCTTGATGTGATATTTCAGTTTCACATGACATAACCATACATTGCTATGCAAATGTTTATCTTGCAATGGACATATGATTGTAAATGTCTAAGTTATGATTTCAGCACAAAATTAGTTGCTTTAACGTGGCCCTAAATATCAGCTATTATGTTTCCTGATATTTCGGCTACACAACAACATTCCTCATAGGCCAACTAAGTACCTAATATACGTAGACTATTAATTAGTCATTCTGTGGTAATTCTAACAAACGGCCTCGTTGTTACCATTATACTTTTTTTTTTGATCTGACGCAAATAAAACGGGTTATCAATAACCTATATACATATATCGTTGTAATTAAATATTAACTTTGCGTAAGCTTGAGTAAGTTCGCAGCTCAGGATGGTGTGATGGTATTCACACCGACAATCACCAGTAACACGCCATTTGCACACATTTCCTTCCGCTAAATGGGTCACAGCCACCCGAGCTGGGTTCCGTATCGATCGGGCACTGGCACGCAACAATTAGACAAGCACATTACCGGGGTTATTAGCAAGCCCGCGGACCCCTGCTGGGGATGTGCTGTAGTGGGAGCTAGCATATCTTCAATGGCACAAAGATTGATAGTCAAAGTCAAAGTCAAGTTTTTTTATTGACCATAAAATCATACAGATTGCTTGTCAATATAATATTAATATTTTTGTATACTACCACCCGTCCGGATGTTGTGGGCTTAGGGATGGAGCAAAGAAGGGCAAGAAACTCCCCCGTACCTCTTTTAAAATATGTGAGAGCCTTAAAAATACAATTTTATGTATTTCTACTTAAGTCTAAGGAAATACACCGAAAAGAGGCGTACTGACTTAGTCCATCGCCCCTTTTTGGATTTCTGTGCGCCGAGATGGTAAAGACCACGCAGTTTTGTCATCTAAATATTCTTTTACACTGTAATAAAATAAGACTTCTTTAATAGACCGTTTTTGATATAGTTTTTGAACCTCCTTTCTGGTAGGTCCGTTCTGGTATCTGGTAGATACAACACTTTGTTTTGTTGAATTTACATGCTGGGTGGCTATATCTTTACACAGGTACACAGTTACGGCGGCGGACAGAAACTAATTCAGTACTCGCAGTAGCTTAAACTGCTTCTTGTTGTGATCAATCTTTTGCAATATAGAGTGGCGATGGCTCAGTTTCGTTTACGATTATAGTAACTTTACGTATCGGAACTTTCGCTACACCAGTACCACTGGCGGCGAATCAACATGCGACAAACCTCTTTGGCACATGAGCAAGAACAGCAGTTTTCAATCACGTCTTTTTCTACCTACGACTACAGTTAGCTTTACTTAGCTCATCTTGGACTACTACCCTTACCCGAAAGGGTTGTCGGTTATTGGTTGGCATAACTCGCGCCGCCACACACACACTTACATTACACCACGCGTAATCGTGTGAGTCGCGGATTTGTGCACATGTGTGTGTGGAGTCTACCCTTCGTTGTAGGAACCAGTTCGTTGATGTTGGGAAGCGGCGCAAGAGATGGGCGTAAGCGATTGATGAACATTATACCCAACAATAAGTGTTTGGTGGAAGAAATCTTTTTTTAGAAGAGGAGTAAAGATAGAAGGTTTTTTAGTTTTCAAAGAATCCAGATACCAATAAACGCACCAAATACCAAACAAAGGTTTAAAAACGCCATGTTAGTTCACCAATACTTTCTTAACTGAGCTATTGAGTAGTGGCAGACGAAATTAATCCTGATACCTAATTGGTTAAAACAGATGGAGCAATACAAATGGAGGCGAACGATGGAGGGGGCCTGCGCTCAGCCGTGGAAGTCTTGGTATTGTTGGCTTCAACTGGCGGTGACATCGTAGATGATGTCTCCTAATGAACAGTAAAGCCGCTTTCAACTAATTCCACGTGTGTGATGTCGCTGTTTCTAGTTTCCACGAAACAGGGTATCCTAGTGTGGGGCCAGAAGGAAATACACAATGTGCTTACATAGATGTTTACAGGACCGAGTTGGATTGCGATTGTCGTGTACATGAGGAGGCAAGCTCAACAGTGGGTTCCTAGACAGGCTGATGATGATGATGACATAAATGTTTTTGTTTATTAAAGCGAGTTCCTCTTCCTCTTGTACCATTATTATCTCGAGGTGTGTGAACAAATGTACCGCGACCGCGCGCCTGTGTCGAGGTGTGAACACGCGGGTGCTTCGCCCCTCGGCCTTCGCCCCCGTCGCCGGAGGCCTAGCTCCTTGCGTTTGTGGAGGAGGATTGCTATGGATTAGCTGGAAACCAGCGGAGAAATTGATAATGCCTGTAGACACTGAAAAAACTCAAAAATTAAGGCATGACAAATATTAATTGTTAACCTAAGAAATAGTCATTTTCCTTAGGAAAAAAATGGCCTAGAAACAAATAATTGAATGCTTATAACTACTTAGTACTGCTACTACTACTGCTGGACACCCATCCGGTATGCGCCTTGGCCAGATGTTGCTCTACGCGCACGATACTTTCCGTTGTCCGCGAACACCGCTCGGCCACGGATGCTCTACTTTTTAGGGTTCCGTACCCGAAGGGTGCCAAACGGGACCCTATTACTAAGGCTCCGCTGTCCGTCTGTCCGTCCATACGTCTGTCCGTCATCGGGTCCTACAGCACGAACCGTAATAATAGCTAGAGAGTTAAAATGTTTTACAGAATGTGTCTACTGTGTCTACTGCCGCAAAAACAACAAATACTGAAATTTACGAAAAAAGGATGTTTAGAATTAATACAATAGTGCCTGATTTTTTTTTAATAGCAAGAGACGACTGACGGCGATATTGAAGGTATTGCCGTTTTAGGCACAGACGACGACTGTGCGGAAGCCTTCGTGTGCGAGTCCGACCCGCACTTGACCAATTTTTAATTATTATTATAAATTTTTGTAATTTAAATTTTTGACATTTTTGACATTTTTTATTTTTTTTATTTTGTAATGTATGTTTTGACATTTTTATTTATTTTGTATTGTAATTTTCTTTTGATTTTATTAACCGACTTCCCAAAGGAGGAGGTTTACAATTCGTCCGGATATTTGTTTTTTTTTTTTTTATGTATGTGCCCCGATAGCGCCTAGACGGATGGACCGATTTGGAAAATTATTTTTTTGTTTGCAAGGGTTTACCTTCCCATTGGTCCCATTGACACCAGGTCAGGATCTGATGATGGGATCCTGGATAAATCGAGGGAACTCTTCAAATATTATAGGCAGACCTATAGTGATTTTTGTGTTTTTCATAATAACTCGTGCAAATGCACATGGTAAGCATAATATTGTGATGCGGAACTGCTGATGAAGACCACATATGGCCACCAGAACTGCTCAATACTAGGTACAAATACAATGCGTGGCTGACGGGCAGGCAACGCATAGCCTAATCCGGTAGACCTAGAGCCATGAAACTTTGTACAGAGGTTCCTTAGTAGCGTGGGGTAGCATTGAGATGGGATTTGACAAAATTAAGTCCCCAAGGGGGGGGGGGATAAGGGGTTACAGTTTGTATTAAACTCAATCTAATCAAATAGGGTTTGTGGAAGTCGGTTTTTTCTAAAGTTTACTTTTTGTTTCAATTATTGTGTAATTTATTCTATGGGCTTTTATGCCTGCAATAAAAATACATTGATTGATTGATTGATTGATAAATATTTTGGGTACAATCAAATCTATGCCACAAATACTAGCAATTCTGGGCGCTGGATGTCTGGTTGCATGTAAACTAAAGCTGATCTCAAAAGGCATCCCATGTTTTCATTCCCAATAACACCTTTTGTTAATATTGCTTCCTTCGGCATTTTCCTCACACTTCCAACAGTTCCAAGTGTTACACAAACAATACCTACTATTCTCCAGCTTCCCCAGAGCTAGGCTAGACCTACAACTGACACCTAGGTACAAACTAAGCAGTGCCTTTTGCGATCTTATTTCGTACATCTTACAGGATATTTTGGTGTATGATACTTTACTTGGGTGTAGTTTACCGGGAAGGGTATAAGCTGTACGTTTCGCGGTCTTATTTTATAACTCTTAGGGATAGTTTTTGGTGTAGTTTAGCTTGTGCGGGTGGCAGCTAGTTAATAGTGAGGGCTGAGGGCGGGTAGTTGAGTGCGTTTGCACCGACACCTCCGCACAAAGAGCGTCCGGAATGCCACGCGGTAGACGCGTGTGCGCGCCCCGACGCGACGCGTCCGACGTAGGTTTGGTCTGCGTTTAGACTTGCTAACCTAAGGGCGAGACACTAATTTGTAGAATAACCTGAACTGAACTGCGTCTAGCTTAACTAAAACTAGTATTAGTAATCTCAGGTCCTGACAAACGGGACAGTGATTAGAAGGTGGACACAGTTTGTGATGTGAAATACGATTAAACTTCATGACTTAGTAGCTACTACTCCGTGCGCCTGGTACAGCACAGGCAGTGGCAAATGATATAAATTATCCCAAACACATGCATTTTCCGAGCGAATCATGTCACAGCCATCTCCCACCGCATAAACAACTCTACTACTCTACACTTTCAGCACAAATTCAGTGGCAGGTCTACAGTTCCTTTAGTAGCGGCACTAATTAGCCTGAAAACGAAACTATTTCGTCTCCGCTTCAATACCGACTCTATTCTCAAGGTGTTAGAGTGGAAGATTGTTCAGAAAGCTGCAGTGATAATAGAAAGCTCTCGACCTCGCGAAGTGACGTATTTCCCGCGGGTTCTTCGCAAAACGAAACTTTTAGACATTTTCGTTTATAAATTAAAGATATTTTCTTTTATACGAAACTGCTTCCATTCAATTTGGATTAAGATGTTTAACTGTTACGAAAATTAAACCTAAAAAACTAGCCACAATTCATTTTTGTGCAATGGACAAAATATTTTTCCGATAGAGACTATTAATTGTATTAAGTGTCCCTTAAAAGGGGATTGAGCTTCTGCCACCACGTATGGGCAAAGGCATGATGCTATATGTCATTTTATTAAGTTATTTTTATTAGTTACATACAACTGGCAGAACTTACATTTGGATCGATGTGCCTATATTACTAATATCTCTATCATAATATGACCCTTATATGTAATAATATTACCAATAAATTATGTTTATGTCTGGAGTAGATATCCCACATCTTCTCATAACAGGTAGGTCTTATAGTTATCTAGGCCTGTCTTTATTATCAGTATAATTTTGTATTCATTTCGCATCCGCTAAAGGCTCCATCTCTTTTCATTACATAATAGAATTCGCAATAAAAACATATTTTTGGCAACTCCACATTGACTTGATAAATACCCTGCTTCCGAGCCAAATAGCTGCTCTATCAGTCTCTTTCATACATCAGGAAAACTCCTACTTCCGTTTCTCTCGCACGAAATGTAAATTACCGATTATGAACCTACAAAGTTTTTAATGCAGCCACTGCTTCAGGAACTACAACTCTGGCGCAACAAGAATAGGAGCTAACACGCCTGTTTGGTAGTGTAATGTAAGTTTGGTTGGATTATATGATAATGTTTGCCTCGGGTGAATATGAATTAGGTTCTTATTTACAATGAGTTATTTAATGTGAGAGCTATATGATCTTATTATGTAGATTTTATTGGAGCCAGAGGACATTACGTGTTTAGTTCTGGATGAATAGCTTTTGGCTTCCGAGCTTGCGGGGAAGCTCCGAGATGAGTGCCATATAGAGCAACTATAGTAAGTTTATAGCGTCACGCTTTTTATCATACGGGGTGGATAAAACACAACATTGTCAACGTCCAGATACAGAGACTCAATAATCCCGTTTGGGTGACTAGGGGCGACTAGGCCAAAGTAAATAAGTAAATGTAGCCCATTAATGTCCCCACCGAGGGGCACAGGCCTTTACTCGGATCCGACTAGGCCAAAGCAATGGTTTTTTTTATTTCTACTTTCATACTGGTTCTATCTTAAAACGAACAGGTTACCCCGACCTAATTAAATATAATGTCATAGACCGTGAAATACCCTGCAGAAAGCTAAAAGAAGGGACATTCTCCGAGGCCTGCGTGATGCGCCCTCTGCTCACTTCTAAACACTTGTTTTCGTGCCCCGAAACTCTAGACTCCCCCTCCCCCTCTCCGCGCCTCACACCCCGCACCCCTCGCCCGCACAGCCCTAAGGGCGCTCTTATTTTGGTAACCTAGGTACCTACTTAGGAAGGCAATTTCTTACAACTGAAGTTGTTTGAACCTTCCTTCATAGCTGCGGCGATGGGTTAGCCCCCTGCTACGAAAAATGGAGTTTAACAAGCTGACTAAAGTTGGGCACAGCTGTGCCTCTGCCAAACCGCATGGGACAAGGCGTGAAGCTAGGCCTCATCCTTTATGGAATTTCATTCAATGCATAGCGTTGAAACTTTTTGAAACTTTGTTACGTGATCATCTCAGCTCACCAAACGCCGGACTATGATATTAAATTGAAACGAAGATACAAATCAAATTAAATAATTAAAAATACAAATAATATAGTATTACATATGTCCCCAAATTAATATATAAAAGTGAAATAGAACGACCTTGTTCAAACCTGTTTTAACTTTAATACCCTGTATGTAGTAGTCGTAAAACCCCTCCCCGCGGTGGAGTATGGCTCAATCTTACTTGCTAAGGGCCTGTGCACCTCGGTGGGGACATTAATGGACTACATTTACTTTTTACTTACCCTGTATGTCTATCACTTCCTTATTCAAAGGAATTTTCATAATAACCGTAAAGAATCGCTCCAGCAAATAAAGTAGGCTAGTAGCAGGAAACAATTCCACCGAATTGGTTAAATAACTTAACGCCTGTTAAATTCTTGCGAGACAAAGGAATCTGCGGTGTGCACTTAAAAATGTCTTAATTAAACCTCCATTGGAGACAATTTCGTTCACCGAGTCCGTTATTTTAATCTGTTCTAACTTTATTTTTACTCCAAGAAAAAGAGGGTTAAATACGTTTGAAGCATCAGTCTATCTGTGTCTGTCTGTGTGTCTGCCCATAGACATAGACAGGCTTGCGGTCAAACGGGGGAACGGATTTTGTAATATTGTTATATTTGACAACCCTTTCTGAAAATGGCGGGTTCGATAGATAGTTTCAAACATATGACGATAAAATACTACATAGTTACATACAACTAGCGTCACGCCTTTTCCGAAACGGGGTGGCAGGGCGCAATTACTTGTTTGTGTATTATCATTTCATTCCCCCCGCTCCAGGCCCGTCTCCCAGCTAACCTTAATTCTCAGTATTCTACTCTAGTGTTCCAATTTCGGAGCCACACAGCTACGAAGCAGAACCCCCCCCAAACCGCTCCCTCGCTTCCCCTCCCTCTTCCCTCCCTTGGGCGAGATCTTCATTGTTAATTAATTCTTATTGCCATTTTGTTAACCCTAGGCTTTAGGGACGGGGCACACTTGGTGCAGCTAGTCCGATTGTATACTGTATAGGCTGTGGATACAGAAGACTATAAACTTCATGTTGGGTGCTGACTGAGGTACTAAATACCTTGACTATAATGAACCATATTCTATCTAACCCATAGGATCAATGTTATTTAGGCCAACATTATTAACATAAGATTAGCATTCCGGTATAGTTACCTACAAAGTTTTTATACTAAACGCAGTTTTATCTAGTACCTTGAAAATTCTATACAAAGGTTCAGCAACCCAAAATAACCTAACAATAAACAGCAGTGAAGAAAAAGAGCAAAACAACTTCCTAGCACACATCGTAGAGACACCAACCATCCACACCGCACACATACTCAGAGCTGTACAGAAGGACACACCACATCAGGCTTTTAATATGCAAGTGTTAGTAGGTACTAAAAATAGGACAGAATTGGAATTATTTAAGTCCCTGAGGTATACACTATTTGAAAAACCCATTTTTGGAGAAACATATTGTGAAATTGGAATCCTGAGAAACTTTAAAATAACGAATATAACTTTACGGAAGATATTAAATGATTAGGATTATGCAAAGGTTATTAATTTATTATTATGTAGTAGGTATTATGTACACATACGTTCAGCGTCCGCAAGATACCACGATGCTTTGTTCTGTTTTTTCATAGGTTTCGGTTTTTATCTCGATGCTGAAGATCGGAATTCGGTTGAAAATTTAAAATCGCGGGCGTGGACTAAGTATGGGAGGACGTATGAGTACTTAAAAATGCTTTATATTTCATTTTAGTACATTTTAATTTCATTTAGCTCCTTGGTTTTATCAAAATCATCCGAGGTTATCGGACTTATTTTATGAGAACCCTAGTCCAGCTTTACCTGTGGTCCACAGTCCACAGTGAGACGGCCGCTGTCTTGCCTCGCGCACTGTTTACGATCGCATCAAAGCTCCTCGAGTGTGAATGCGAATACGGTTTTTTATCGTTTTTCCCCGACGCCTGCCTTCCCCCTGCCTTCCCCCTGACTTCGGGGGTGCAACTCCGCTGGCTAAATGACGATGACGCAATGAAGATGACGAAAGGGATCGATTCCCGGCTGGGGATACAGAAAAAAAACAGGTCTTGGATGTTTAAATGTTTGTGATGTCGATGTTTCTAGGTGTTCAGGGTATCCTAGTATGGGGCCAGAAGCAATGTATGTGCCTGTATGTAAATGTTTATTGTTTATGTTAAAACACAAGAAACATAAATACTAAACCCTGGTGGTCTCGTTTACGATGTTTCGTCAGTATATCTTAACTGGATAAAATTCGTAAATTGATCATCTGTCAGTTTTGACAGTAACAGATACAAGCAAGAAAGTGAGGCTTGCGAATTGTCATTGTTAGCCACTTTACATAGGCACGTCTCACACTTTCTTGAATTCGTATACGGATGGAAAGCACTCAAACAAATAATTTCTTAAGTCCTATTGGAAGGCCGTTTCAAGTCATTGTCATTGAGTCACAATTTTATTAATAGAATCAAGGCCCTGGACTTATACCTCCTTGCCCCGCGGCTGTTACCCGCATTTCATTAATAAGTAATTGGGCTATGATTTGGGAAGACGTCAGTGTTTGTAGAGTTTTTACTTTTGGTATGCTTTTCTTGAGCAGTTGTGCGCTGTAGTAAAGTTCACTCTTGACACTTACTGGGCCGAATCGTACCATTTTGAGGAATCATTTCGGTATCTTAAAACGAAACGAAACAAACCAAAGCAACATTTAGTCCCGTCTTTTCCCATACGGGGTGGGTGACAGATCCGCAATATTCCTACTCAAAGTGATACGCCGCCGTAACGGTTCTGCTACGGCGTAGCAACAGTTCTAACGACTGCTACGGCGTAACAAACACTGTCTACGAAAAAAAACATGTTGCATTCAACTTATTGGATACTGTATTTTCAAAGCAGCGGCGTTGGGCTGGTCCCATATCAAGCCAATGGAGTATTTGTCGTAAAACCCCTCCACCAACCCGCATTGAGCCAGCGTGGTGGAGTATGGCTCAATCTTACTCGTATCCAGGTAAAGGCTTGTGCCCCTCGGTGGGAAATTTAATGGGCTACATTTAGTTTTAATTTACTATGCCTCGTATAAGGAAATCGTGACAATAAATTACTATGCTGATATCATAGTGTATTTCTGCCAAAGTTTCCAAGTTCGGTTCTCTGTCAGGTCAGGTCGAGTAGGTACACACATGGTGTACTGTTCACTTCGCGCGCTCCACAAAGCGCCTAACTGCCTGCTATTACACGCTGCCAGCTGCCAGCCCTCTGTGCAGCGTGGTGATGTGCTGTGCCATAACGAGGAAAGGCCTATTGGCCTATTCGAGATAACAGTTATCGGTTGATAACAGATTATGAGCCGTGAAGATATTAATAAAGGTCACTTCGTTTTCTTTAGGATTTTTGTCAACATAAACCTTCCTAATTGACCTAAATGTCTTGCAGAATATGGCCATTATGGGTCACTTCCCCGATGTACAAGTCAGTGCTACTATGAAAGATACTATAACATTATAATATTATACTAATACAGATAGACCATCTACAACAAAATATACACCGGCGTAAACTTAGATGCTAAGAAAGCTTCTTTAGTTCGAGGCCATTATTGCTTGGTGCAGCACCATCGAAAAATTGCAAATACCACGAGATGGCGCAAAGATATACATATGATTTATTCTAAAATTACCGCCACCTAGAAGAATGTGAACTTTTTTATTTATTTATTTATTTTATTTACTCGTATGACATCTCCGAGTAGGAACGTCACAGGCATATATCCAAATTTCTCAACCAGCTGGTGGCGTCATTTGTTAAGGTGATGACGATGAGTCAACGGGGTCTCCAGGGTAAGCCCGAAGGGGGCACTCTTGAACTATGTGCTCTACTGCTGGAGCACATAGTTCAAGAATGTGAACTGAAACCATGGCGTTTAAAGTATTACTGTGCTATTATTCAGGCTTATTTAAGAGGTACCTATTTAATTTTATTTATTCGGATACCGTTACTGTTGGATACCTTTTCAATTGATACCTTTATTTTAGGTACCGGTCTCTTGCGGTTTTTCACTCCCTGCTTCTATTGGCCCCACACCTACAGCGATGGGCTAGCCCTTTGTCACGCCAAATGGTGGAATGTGTGTACATTTGTTTTGGACCCAAATTGTTTTCATATAATATGGATAAAATACAATTATTTTAATTCAGGAACGAACAAGCTATTTAGGTTTCCTCCTATACTTCAATTTTATCAATAACTGTAATATTTTCTGAGATATCGACAAAAAAAACCATTACTATGCGTCATCCGATACTAACTAGAATAACTACAAGCTTATTTCACTCAAAGCATTCTAGCAATAAGACTCATTATCCTTCACAAAACCAATACATTTTTTATTTTGGTTATATCACTGAAGAATGAATGCAAACCTTATGATGATAGAGTTAAAGCGCAAAATTGGTGATACTTGCTTGTAGTACGTGTAAACAATGTTTTTGGCTCGAGAGTAGAACAAGGGAAGCTCTGTATAGCTTTTTTTTCTTTTTGAGAGATGGAATTACTCCAGAATTCAAATGTCTGTTTGAATTAGTAATTTTGATGATATTTTTGAACAGATACCTACCTAAATAAATTGTATAATTTAACAGGATATGCAGGTGATTGATTCTTCCATCGCGTTTAGGTAAATCTTAAATGATATAAGTAGGTATCTACTCAATGCAATTAATGTTCTTTGAATAAATAAATAAATAATAATCGGCACTAAATGTCGACCAATTAAAAAAACATGGTATTATTATTTCTCCAGGTGTGTAATTATTTAAAAAACAGTAATAATTATAAATACTCGCAAATCCAATAATCACGCTACACGAGCGCTACACATACAACACAATTAGGGTGTTTCTATTTACTTCCTATCGCAGCAGCACGACACATCAGTCCGTCAACGGCGCACCTGAATCACAGTAATATATTCTGAACAGAACAAAACGTACACAAATTACATTGTAACAAAACGCGAGAGGCGTCATTCTGCAACCGAGTCTTTTGTCCACCCTTCCTGCAACAGAGGTCGCTATTGTCGCTATTTAGAGCACTCACTCAAAATATTATGACAATGAACACACCACACCTCGGCGCTTCACCTTTTATTAGGAGACAAACGAGGAATTACGAAAAGACGTGTATTGTGGCGGTTTTTTTGTGTCACCGAGGTATCTATTTGATAAGGTGTCGTCTTGATGCTGTGTTGGGGTCGTCTTTGTTGGAATGAACGGGGTATTGTGGCGAAAGTGAATCTTTAAATAAAATTTGTAAAAGGTTTTTGCAAATGTGAGTAACCGTTACAAAATCACTTGGCGAATAAGGAGTTAGTAACTCAGTAGCATCTTGAGGGTTTAGATACGTGCTGGTATCAGCATTGATTGTAATAATGTTCGTAGTTCATATACACTAAAAGTCAAAGTCAACATAGAGAAAGACGTAATCTTCATTACGTTTTTTTTATTTTGATGTACCCTGGGTTGTGTTCCATTTCGCAAAGGCAGCAACATAATATGTAATATTTAACTTTCAATGAATTGACATCATCATTAGCCCAAATAACAAAAACCACAAATGTATCACACATTGATTCTCTTATATAAACAAGAACCAAAAAAGGTGCATCCCTAAGCCCACAACTTCCGAACGGGGGCGGTAGTATACAAAAATATTACTATTATATTGACGTTAACTAATTATGTTCAATAAAAAAAACTTTTACTTCGGTGTTTCGGATTCAGATTCAGAACTTATTGTGGAATGTAGGTAGTTAAGTTTAGATGTTACATAATAAGTTTTATTTTTACGTCCAGCTGCTAGGCATACAAAATCACAAGTTAGGGAAAGAAGTAACTTAATTGAACAATAGTTGAGTCATACAGGCAATTACAATGATGTCAAAAAATACATACAGGCACATACATTGCTTCTGGCCCCACACTAGGATACCCTGTGTCGTGGGAACCAGAAACAGCGACATCACAAACATGTAAACATCCAAGACCTGGGTTTTTTTTTTCCCCAGCCGCTCAGTATGATATAGAGGTCAATAGTAATAAATAAAAAAATTCAACATTATGCCAAATACTCACCTACAGAGTAGTATGCCTTCAGCTAAATAATCATTTAACTTACGCTTGAACATATGGATGCTGCCTTTATTTCGTGGAAACGGTAGAAAAACCACTCTATTTGTTTAGCGGCCTCTTTACTGCGCCTTTTTTTCTGAGATCCTATGAAAACAGTTTAGCACTCGCCAATTTATTTGTGTTGGCCACTGCTTAACACTACTCCACCAACAATTTAAAGAGCTACTCGCTGGAATACAATAAACTTACAGCGGCAACGACCGACATCATCATTCAGGTGTCTAAGTAATTCGTCCGAGTAGTACGAACATACTTGACAGTACAAGTTCTGAAGATCATAATTGCTGCGATTTTCTCGAGAGGTTCGCAGAATGACTCTGCTGTTCTGTGGTTTGAAAAACAGATGAGAACTATGTCTGTTGTTGCTGTTTTTAAATATTTATCTTGTTTTTAACAATAACCCTGAGTTACACGAAACAAATTTTTAATTTAAGAAAATGCTCTTAGCAACTGAAACAAATAACTATCCTATGAGATTCTCGCGATTAATAATTAGTTAAGTGACAACTTAAATTTCAAAACATTGTCGTGTAACTTAGGGTAAGTGCCATGAATAATATAATACATGTACCTATATTGTAAAGCGTATTTGAGATAGAGCTATTACTGTCTATACTAATATCACTATCGACCTATAATAAATATAGCGTTACTACTAACTTCCTGATGCATAATTTTAACACAATTTATGAACCGCAACTTTTCGGCTCAGCACTACAGTTACTGCATTTCACAATAAGAGGTCCTTTTGTTCACGGATTAATCGACAAAATGCGAAGCGTCCCGCGCCCATGCACCGCTGGTAATTGAAATAACTTCGCGCATTAGTTAGGTATTACACCCGAGCCAGTATCACCAGATCTCCTGTTCCCTCCGGGGCTTTATATCGCGGGGTTCAAGAGATGCTGGTTGTACACCAGTTTACTGTGACCTCTCAGTGGTTAGAGGATCGAGGTAGTTGGTGCCAGAGTTGAGGTGTCAAGCGATGCTTGTTGTGTATTAGGTCTGGGGTGGCAAATTCTTGAAGGATTAGAAAGTTTGGCAGTCTGCGTCTGATTAACTAGTGACCCTCTCGGGGTATTAATTTATGGACCTCATATCGAGGAATGTCAGTAATTGGAAATGCTTTTGGTGACAGTAACGACATTGTAATCGGTTGTACTTGTAGATATTGAACATTAGTATCAGTAAGTACAGGGGTACCTAGTAGGCAGTTTTGAATGTTTATGAATCGATAGAGTCACGACTTTTTTCATGTGGGGTAGCAGAGGCCACCAATAGTGCCGACTTGTAGAGTTTCTCTCGATTTATTTTCTCTACTCCCGTTTTGCGTGACGGGGGCTAGCCTATCGCCATAGCTATGGAGTAATGAAAGTTTCCTCATGATGTTTTCCATCCCTGTAGGAACACGGACGTGTCCGTTTACTGCTGGTACTTATGGTAATAACTTATCTTATTGTATTTATTGGTGAAATCACGCTCTACCTCTTTAAAATGGCCTGAACACAGAGCATCAAACTGCTCAGTGTGGTAAAAAACCCAGCACATTATCACATTAAAAACCAGCGCATAAAACACTACATGGTTGTCGTAAGGCTGTGTTCACACAGACAGTGCGTGTCGTGTGTGTCGCGAGCCGAGACGTGTCGGGAATCTAAACGTGACGTTTATACAAGATGGACGCCAACGACGCTTCACCCGGATGAATTATGACAAGAATTAATTAGGAATTTTACAACATGCTCTTCTGTAATAAATGGCTTCGTTGATTTAGTGATAAAACGTTTAGACATCTCATAAATTAATGTTTCTATTGTCGATGCATAGTTTGATTTACAAATCAATAAACTTCATAATATGTACTAAGAAAAAATTGCCCTATTCTTTAGGCGATTACTCAGCTAATGCTTTGTTAAGATAGAACAGACGTCTGTCAGTTATGTTGATGAGTGGAGAGGGGTCGGCAGGGCCACAATTAAATCTGTTACGACAACGTTTCAATTAATCAGGGCCGGGAACCTGATACAAATAGATAATAGGAATTTGTTCTTAGATAATTGGACGACTAATTAAAAAATCTGTGCCGCGACCTTAGCATGGAGGCTGTTCTAATTGAGGTGCAGGTTTTTATCTAAAGTCTGGGCAATGGAGATGTATTACATAAAGCAGGAAACATTATGTCAATTATTATTATTCGGTCAATTGAAAATATGTTATGCGGTTTTCTTAAGTGATTTACGAAAAATTGTTTACATAAATTATATCTATAAATTTAATTTAATTGAATTCAATTAATACTAGTCAATTTAGAAAAGCTGAGTGTTGGCTAAAATAAAGATAAGAAATAAGATGAAGATTCGACAGCAATTTCACACAGCAAGAAATCAAAGAAGTAGTAATATAGTTAGATAATATAGCCAATTAATGAACCCCACCGCGGGGCACAAGTCTTCCCCGGGTACGAGTTAGATTGAACAATAATCAGTCACGCTGGCTTAGTGCTAGTTGATTGAGAGGTTTTACGACTACTAGCGACCTACTACGAATTATCGATTCGACTACCCACAATGCAGTCCCAAATCACATAATTGGCTTACAAATCGTCAAAATGTCTCAACTTACAGCATCCAGGACGGCTTATCCTAATCTCCTTCCGAATTCTGGTGACAACACACGCTTGACGTATTAAGTGGCCCAATGACGCTGACAATGCCCACAATAGGCCCGAGTGGCCCTAGTGTGTAATCCTCCTTATGCATTGTTTACTCGCAACCCGACACCACGCTTTGTGTGTTTTTTCTCGGAGAAAATCTCTTACAGCAGCGACAGAATATCTGTGCATCTGGGTTTGTGACGTCATTATGGCAATCTAATGTTAAAGTGTTCCAGCGAGGTGCAGATATATTGTGGTCGGTTATAGTAATAGTTGGATACATGATACGGTGTTGCGACTGGTTTAGTTGTAATTCGATTGGGCGGAATGTGTGGGCTGCTGCCTCTTGAGGCTTTACAATTTTGATCTATGTGGTTTTAAGAAAAAATATTATGTGTGGGCGAAAGCGATTCAATTTGGTATTGAGTTAAAACGTTAAAACTCGTGATACAGTTAGGTCAGTGGTATTAACGCTGGTAAATAAAGAAAATCTCCTGTAGTAAGAAGCATAGAGTAACTTATAGTTTCAAGGGTCATTCATACCGATAATTTTCCCTGATTTGTTTTCATTATTAATTCAGCCCAAATAATCTAAAGCATTCTGATGTGATGTGTTGCAATTGGAACATTAAATAGCAATAACAATTAGGTCTACACATTCGTCAGCTTTGTAGGGTTCTGTAACCTGAAGGTGTCAAGCAGATCCCTATTAACACGCATAGCATTTGATTAGAGTAACATAGCCGTTTAGCCGAGTCACTGTATTGCCTGCAAGTGCCTGCAACATAACGCAATGACACGCACGCCTCGTTCGGCGTTACGGTCACTTCGCCACACAAAGGCAGATTACACGATCCAATTCATTTATTTATTTATCTTGCCATCCCGAGTAATTGAGGAAGTGTTTAACGTGTCTTGGCTTGGGCCTTTTGTGCTCTTTTCTTTTGTATAGTTCCTTACTCAAATGTGGTGCACACTTTAGTGATAGTTTATTTAATTTAACTCCCTTTTGTGTGATATTCAGATGTTGCACTCTGTCCACACAGTTATTTTACCTTAGTGGCTTAAATCTTTGAATATGCCTATAAATACATTTAATTACGATAGAAGCGCATTAGAAGGTTGCATTTCTTTGATATTGCTAGGTATTGACAATTGACAATTAATTTATCTATCTATCATTCATGGCTACCGAAGGAGTCCCCAACACATTCATCCTGTTACAAGCACTTGACTCTGTTTTGTTTGTCTCATTTAGAGGTCAATGGTCTCAGACAATCGGCGTAACTGTCAGTAGCGCTGGCTGAATGAGACCTCTTTTCGTTGCGAAATTAATTTTTTCTTCTATTTTCTATGATCGAGATTCGTTCGATTGTGCTGATTTGGTCCTATAGTCGACAAACAAATTCTTCGAATAGTTTTTGTTTTCATCGTTTTTAACCGACTTCCCAAAGGAGGAGGTTTACAAATCGTCCGGTTTTTTGAAGTAAAACTTCTTGGGGCACGGGGGTAAAATTTATTTAACCTCTCAACTGTGGGTTATTCATATATTTGCTTTTCAATTGCTACTAGCCGGGTGCTATCACGAGTGGCTAAGAAATGTAACGGAAATTGGAATCGGTGACGTCAGGGTCGGCTGAAGACTTTTAAAACCGCAACTATTTTCAATACGGTTTTTAACTAATCAGATAAGATAATAATACATTCGTACAATAAAGAATGTTAATTAGTGAGAGAAAAACCTGATGAAACGTTAACAAATAAAAATTATTTTAAGCATTCTTCCACGAGTTCTTGATTTCCGGTATGGCCAAGATGGCGCCGCCGCCGCCGCTGGCTGGGACTTCAAACAAAACCAACTAGCATGACTCAAACTACTTCGTTCAACCTCTTTGTTGGAACCGGAACTTATGTTTGACAGCTGTGCGATGCGATCCATACAGTTTGTAAGAAAAGAGTTTCATCAATGTCACACGGGTCGATATGGATTTCTAAAACAAGCAAAGCAATGCATACATTTGAGCGAGACGGCTTAAAGACGTGACGTCAGATGGTATATAATCTGAGCGAGATGCAAATAGTAGTGACACTATTGAATGAGTTAAGTATATCACCACGAGCGCGACAAATTGTAGATAAGGAATGGTGGGAAATAAATGACATGACGTATTAAAAGTAAGTACAAGTATAAAATAATTTCAAATAATCGGACGTCTGAAACTTAAAAGTAACTTGAAGCAGAGATTGGATCTCAAAATTGGAAATTTAAATCTCTTTTAGTATAGGTAGGTATAGGTGTATAGTATAGGTACCACTTAATGATCTAGCTACAGAAGTTTTACTTCTAACACGTGTACGGTGCTACACGCGTTTTTTTTATATATGTTTCCCGATAGCGCCTATAGCAACGGATGGACCGATTTGGAAAATTATTTTTTTGTTTGAAAGGGTTTACCTTTCCATTGGTCCCATTGACACCAGGTCAGGATCTGATGATGGGATCCTGGAGAAATCGACGGAACTCTTCAAATAGGCAGACCTATAGTGATTTTTGTGTTTTTAGTAATAACTCGTGCATTTACTCACGGTAAGCATAATATTGTGATGCGGAACTGCTGATGAAGACCACATATGGCCACCAGAACTGCTCAATACTAGGTACAAATACAATGCGTGGCTGACGGGCAGGCAACGCATAGCCTAAACCGGTGGACCTAGAGCCATGGAAATTTGTACAGGGGTTCCTTAGTAGCGTGGGGTAGCACTGATATGGGATTTAACAAAATTAATTCCCCAAGGGGGGGGGGAGATGAGGGGTTACAGTTTGTATTAAACTCAATCTAATCAAATAGGGTTTGTGGAAGTCGGTTTTTTCTAAAGTTTACTTTTTGTTTCAATTATATAAATAATTATTTTATTAGTGTGTTGTATTATTACCTTGAGACAAATAGAAATATTAAAATCAAAATCGTATAATTTCAACAGTTATAACAACAATTCAACTTTAAAATATGTATAACAAAAATTACATACAAACAAATAAGCGAAACAATAAGCCATTAAACTTATGGCTCTGTAAACTGTAGACCTCGCTTTGGCCGTTTACTACAGATAAACATTAAATAGGTAGGTATAACACGTACTTAGTAGCTAAACTGCTAATTTGTGACTTGAACTGCACTATATAATAAAAAGTGGCTTTAGAACAGTTCTAGGTACCTACTTATTGTTTTCAAGAAGTCTTAATGCAGCCATCCATCACATCGGAATTTGCTTGAAAACTAAATATCACATTTGGATGATTCTGTGACTTTATGCGATTACTAGCTGCCCGTTGCGCGACTACGCAGCGCGTTTTAGGTGCCTATTCCATAGTTACCGGCCACAAAACGATTCGTTCATCATTTTAGAAATCCATATCGACCCGTATGATTGATGAAACTCTTTTCTTACAAACTGTATGGATCGCATCGCACAGCTGTCAAACATAAGTTCCGGTTCCAACAAAGAGGTTGAACGAAGTAGTTTTTGGTCACGTCACTGGTTTTGTTTGCCCCAGCCAGCGGCGCGCGGTGGCGGCGGCGCCATCTTGGCCATACCGGAAATCAAGAACTCGTGGAAGAATGCTTAAAATAATTTTTATTTGTTAACATTTCATCAGGTTTTTCTCTCACTAATTAACATTCTTTATTGTACGAATGTATTATTATCTTATCTGATTAGTTAAAAACCGTATTGAAAATAGTTGCGGTTTTAAAAGTCTTCAGCCGACCCTGACGTCACCGATTCCAATTTCCGTTACATTTCTTAGCCACTCGTGATAGCACCCGGCTAGTAGCAAGTGAAAAGCAAATATATGAATAACCCACAGTTGAGAGGTTAAATAAATTTTACCCCCGTGCCCCAAGAAGTTTTACTTCAAAAAGTATTCTGTAACGGAGGCTTGTCTGCAATGCAGCGGTGACTTTTAACTTTTTATTATAAATGTTCCCAGGGGGCCTACTCAAAACCAATTATTTTTAACGATAAATAAATCAGTCCATACCACTGTCATACTGTGTTCATACTAATAATTACCTAATTAATTATCTCAAGGGCATTGCATTGCGGTTCTCGGTTCTCGGGTCTCAAGTTCGTTTCCCCCCCCTCCCCTCCCCACTCCCCAGCCTGGCAGACACATTTTCTCCAGGATTTAGATATTCGTTGTTGCTGTTTCCGGTTCACTCAAGACTGTGTTGTGTGTGACAGTCGGTATTGAGTCCAGGGCCAGAAACAATGCATGTGGCGTAATGTTATCCTGAAATTTTAGTTTTGTCGAACCTATAACTGTTATTTATATTTCATGTTCTATCGACTGGTCTTATTATAAGCTAAAGTAAACCACAAGAAATATAATGAAACTTAACAAGTAAAGATCACGTGATTCAAACAGGAGTAAGTCCCTCGGCTCGTCACCCAATTCCCGCGCTCAGATAAATCAGGTGAGCTGAGCTGCAGTTTTAAATGAGAATTCCGAGCTACCGGTTGATTGTCTTTTGACTGTTAATTAAGTAATTCTGTAAGGGTCTGTCAGCGGGCCTGCTCCGGGACGGCTTATTCTCTATTGGGTGCAAGTTTATAACCCGGATGGTAAAAAAACTTACTTAGCTTTGTACATCTATGCCTATGATAATGAGATGTGGGCACACCGGTGTTTCTACCACCTCGTATAGGAAAAAGAAGTGATGCTGCTACACGTATGTGTGAAGGTTTAGACGTAAATTGTAATGTTGTCTTTTGTTTGTTGCAGGTTTTCCCCAAATCAAGTCGCCTTACAGTCCAAACTCACAACCGCATCTCTCTGGTGAGTTCAACTTATTAAGTAAGACAGATCTAACATTATGTTATACCATAAATGCAAATATTTAGCCAATTAAGTTACCTATACTTAATTTGATTTCCTTCAGGTCAATTGGATTGACGAGATAGCAACATCATTATCAGCGATTACTATCAATAGTCTCCGAAGTTACTCCATCCAATTGTCTCAAGACGCAAATAACAAACAATACATTTCCCTGTGATTTGGGAAAGTGGCCCCGCTCGCCTTCGGGGTGCGGGCGGCGCGGGCGGCGGGGGGTCCACCCCTCGCAACCCTCACTTCTCCTCTACCCTCCTTTGTCTCAGTAATGAATCCGCCAAACGTCATCGCGCAGCCGTCGAACCCACCAGAAACCATACATCATACACCACCTACGGAACTCTCCAATAACCAACTTCGCCCGCCCAAAATAGAGTCCAATTTCTCGAAATAATAGCCTCACTTACGACCGTTCTGGGAAGCGTGCTCAAGGAATTTGCTTAGGTCGTGAGGTTTAGAAAGTTCCCTGTTAAATGCAAATTAGAGAGGTCGGGATAAAGACATAACATCGCGATGCTTAAATTAAAACACAATGAGAGTTTCTTTCTTCGAAGAAATGCAGAAATGCGGATATTTAGGAAAGGTAGAGTAAAGGGCACGTGTGGTTGGGTTGGTTAGGGTAACGTGTGTTTACGGACCCCAACGAGTGAAAGGCGCATAGAAAACAAACCACCTGAGCTCCCCACACGGCAGCCATTTGTAAAAATTGCCTCCGCCGCCATTTTTGCGCGGCAAATTCATATTTCGAACGCAGCGGGGTGACATTCGCAATAAATTTGACATCTTACCAAGATGGCTGCCGCGGTTGCTTTTGTTTCTAAAACAATGCAAACGCATTGCCATTTCGACTTCCTTTGATTGAAATAAGCCACCATTTTGATTTTGAATTAAGGGTGCTAAAATAATGGTCGTTGAGGGCTTATTAGTTTGATGGCATTGGACCAATTAAGCCACTGACTTCTTCACTTTAGTAGTCCATTAGTCATCGCGGTGGCTTCAAACACTAAGCCACTTCCTAAATAAACATCTGAAGAAAGATTCAAATCTCTAAAATCTTGCAAAAAAGAGGCCACTTCATAATGTGTATCTCAAATCTGTTAACACGTTTGAGGCGACAAGGTTCTCAATTACCCACAACATTTGTAAGGAAATTAGTTTTTTTTTCCTTCCTGCTTTACTCTACATTTTCGCCTTTATTTGGACCTACACTAAGAGTGTTTGTCGCTGTGGTTAGTGAGAGTGTGTTGATACAAGATTGCCGGTGTATCGGATATCAGTTGAAGTAACGATTGAGTGGAGACACGGTGAATTATTTGTAGAGTAACGTTTCTTAACTCAGCATCTGAAATTTTATGCTTTCTCTTCATAATCAAAGTTAAAAATAATTTTAGTCGGATTTATTAGGTACATTATTGGATATATTCCGTCGACTTGGTAGTTCGTCGCGAAAACAAATTCGTCGTATACCCAGCTAAAGGTCTAGTAAGTGCTTAGCATAAACTACGAAATCCAAAGTAAGTACCTATTACTGTTCTCATCCTAGAAAATATTAAACAAAGCCTATCGGATGCAAAAACTACAGAAACATAAACATTTCTATACCAGGCACTACTACTAGAGCCTCAAAACGCAACGCGCATAGGTCGTCACGGTCTATTATTCAACGCTACGTGCTAACTAAAGTTACTGTTTCTTGCTACACCGTGTAACACCGAAGCGACGACTGTCACAGTAGAACAACACACAGTATATTAACTTGCGGTGAACCGCTACTGGTGTTACGAGATGTTTGACTAACCGACCAGACGTTAATTTAGTAACTTAGCGGTGACGTTAACTTGTGGACAGATTCCCTGTTAAGTATAGTAGGGAACAATATCCAGTTACCAAACAAACATAGCGTCAAGCTCAAGTTCCAAATGAGGTGGCAGTGGCACATGGATGCTTAGAATGGTAATCAGGCGGATAAAAAATAATTTAAACACTAAAAACACCATTTTCCCAATGAAACCAAGCTCGATGGGTAGATCTGGTTGATGAGGAAACTGTGACACTGAATTTGATAGATTAACATGGCTTGATCAAGTCTCCCACTGTTGAACTGGCTTTATTAGACTAGATCGATAGAACCATATAAAACCGGACTATTTATGATCGGCCGAGGATTTTGGTTAAGTGCCTGACTTGACGAAACGTCTGCAACATGTATCCATGAAGAATACCTAGCCCATTCTAAATACTAGACGCTTCTTCCACTAAATCAACCTAGGAAATATTGCCACATGTCTCCGACAATATTACCAATCTTCCTGGGAAATAACCAATTTGCCGTCACATAGTATCCATGCGGCGGGAGGTGACAAACATCACGCTACGCTAACAGGAGGTGTTGCAGTAATAGCGCGGTGTTCGGTTTCGTGTGACGAAGCGCAGCTGGTTTGTGTGGCGCCGTCGCACAATGGTTTTTGTTTTTGGGTAAATTAATTTAGGAATAGATTAGACGCTTGTTAGTCCGGATTACTCCGGATATCTTTGTGAAAATCCGGAGACACTGCGGATAGTGCCATACGTTGTCTGTCTAAAATATTGGGCAATCTTAATTTTCTACTCAAGTTTTTATAAGTAAGTACAAGACATTTTTGAATCGGTTCGTTGGTGATAATCACACGCGGGCCAAACTAATAATATGAACAATATATGTGTAAGCTAGAGGGTTAATGAATCTCTAAAGAAATATTTAAAGCTGTTGAAATTAAACAAATCTCATTTTGAAAACTTGAAAGCCAAACAGTTTGAATAAGCCAAGGTCACCGCAAACGTGAGAAACAAGTTGGGAAAAGGCGTAATCAAAATCAGCTTCTCAAAGTAAAATAATCAGCTTTTCTAAAAGCACTAGAAATCAAATACAGTTCGAATGACATAGATCAATTAATCAATCAGTAGTAGGAGTCGACGAAAAAAGCATCGCAATAGTGGGAAGAGGCGAGAATTCTCACAGATCAGATTACGGTAATAGGGATTGTTATAGAAATAATATAGCGGTCAGCTCGCAACCTGGCTCGCTCCCACGATGAAGTGTGTAATGTAGACCACTTACACTAAGAGTAACAATTAGATGAAACTAATATCCTTGCAGACTTAATTGATCGAAACGTCGGTCGTGGGCATAACTGCTTCCAATCACAGAGAAGCATCACCCTATATGAGAAAAAGCTTGACGCTTCAAGACATAAAGTTAGATAGAGCATTATGATGTTGCTGGTAGAAATCTCTTTCTAGAGATAAGCTCACCTTTGCGTGTAATATTTATTGTCATTGTATTTTAAATGTTTCTGTGCAATACAGAATATGAAATATGACTGACGATAGACTAAATATTATAGTGGTGGCGGAGGGCTAGGCCCTGTAACGCAAAATGTATTTTGAATAACTGGGACACACCAATCTTTGAAATGTCACTGGTGCTAAAATTATCTACTAAAATTATTCATTGAAATCTGCTAAAACTTGTTGACAATTTCCTTCGTGTCCGCCTTGCTGGTGGGAGGCTAACAGCTCTCGAAGCTCTGAAAGCTGTGTAAGTAGGCGTCTTAGCTGGAATATAATGAGCTGGCACTCATTGCGTCTATTGTGGGGTGACCACTAATCAGTTTACTAAGCACCCGTTTCAAAGAATTCTAATATAAATAACATTGAGATAATATGATTGAAATTTATTTTATTTCACACAATTAAATTTTACCTACAAACGAATAGTCGGCCCTGGCTACTAAACTGGGTTATAGCCTGTATTTTCGAAGCCAGAAAATGATGGTTAAAACATGGGCATAAAATAACATCAAAAACTCTTAACTATTATCCTGCCATCAAATGGTACCCTTATTTTAGCATTTTTTGCATACCTAACAAAAACTTTATTTCCGCCACTCCGTATGGGAAACAACGTTTCATATGTCGGTTTGTTTAGATAAAATATTTGAAGTATTAAAAAAAAACGCTTTGATCCGTATAATTGCTTAAATTAATACTAAATTATTTCGACCGTTTTTCTTCCGCGAAGTGTTGTCACCCCACTCTTGAAGGACAGTCGCCATTATAATTGCTAATGGGCGTTCGTTTGATATTTTGGCGACAAACAGAATCTTTGTCCGAAGTCTCTTGTCTCTTTTCAGAGATAAACTCGGTTGGTAAAGTAAGGAATTTACTTCAACTGTTTGTATGCAAGTTTTTATTTTATTTACATACAGGCACAATCAGGCACATATATTGTTTCTGGCCTCACACTAGGACATGACATATTGACATGTTAGATGTCGTCGTGGTCAGAGGCGTAACTAGAGCCAATTTTTTTAAATTGTATTTACAGTATGTCAGATAATATACCATTTTATCCCTGTCACAAAGCAACGACGACGTCCAAAGTCTACATACAAATAGCACTGAAAATTGTTTCAGGGTCTTAATTCATTATTCGCTCAGCCAACTGTGGGTGTCAGCGGGAGAGAGGATCAGGGGGGTGCTTGTCCTAATCAAGGGGGGTGGGGGGATACTCTTTTTATTGGATAATGAGCACTCGAGAGGCTAACGGAGTGGATGATAATGTATTTTGAACCTAATCTTCTGTAGCTGATAAACTGGGTCAAGTCGCTGGATAATTTCGGGATTGTTTTCTCCTATTTGACAATATGGAAGCGTGAGGGAATGATAAAGCACTTGTTTTTCTTCTTTTTCACCTGACCTGACCACTTTAGCAGGGTCCTTGTGCTGTGCATGTCCCATGCATATTATTGCACATGTAGCTTTTCTTCTAATCAAGACATCCTACCTCTGGTACCAGCTAGACTTGGAGGTCTTATTATGTGTTATAGTATAAAAGCTAAATATTACAAGTAATAACTATTGATTCTCCACAGCTGCTGATTGCGGGGCAGGTTAGGGTTGTGGGGCTAGCTCTTAAATACAATAAATATAGAATTTAATAACTGGCACAAAGCGGGTAAAAAGTGTCGCACGTGAATTTGATGAAGACAATTGCCTTGATATAATCTAACCTGTTCTGTTCAAATTATAGATGTGCCGAGCCGGCAATTTTGCCATTTTTGTACGTGGCAATATTGCCCCCATACAAAAAATGGCAATATTGCCGGCTCGGCACATCTATAGTTCAAATACCTGAACAAGCTTTTGAGAGACAGCTTTACAGTCGCTTATACAGCTAACTCTAATACATATAACTATAGTTAGACCGTTTTCCTCGAACAGTTACAACTCGACAGCCAATCAAAGTGTCCGCCGTGGCCGATAAATCATTACTGAGGAGCTCCCGAGATTAGCCACGCCCCCCCCCCCCCCTCGCCCACCACCGGCGGGGGTGGGGGCAGTGGAGTGGGTCCGAGTTTCCGTTCGGAGCTAATGCGAGATGCGAGTTCGAGCCTGGAACTGTATCAATATGTTTCAAGTTCAAGTTCAAGTTCAAGTTCAAAATTTTTATTGACCATAAAATCATACATATTACTTAGTCAACGTCAATATAATATTAATATTTTTGTATACTACCGCCCGTTCGGAAGTTGTGGGCTTAGGGATGGAGCAAAGAAGGGCAAGAAACCTCCCCCGTACCTCTTTTAAAATATCAGAGCCTTAAAAATACAATGTTATGTATTTCTACTTAAGTCTAAGGAAATACACCGAGGAGAGACGTACTGACTCAGTCCATCGCCCCTCTTTGGATTTCTGTGCGCTGAGATGGTAAAGACCATGCAGTTTTGTCATCTAAATATTCTTTTACACTGTAATATGACTTCTTCAATAGGCCGTTTTTGACATAGTTTTTGAACCTCCTTTCTGGTAGGTCCGTTGCTTCATTAGGTATTTTATTATAAAAACTAACACATACTCCCATAAAAGAGTGAGCAACCTTACTGAGTCTGAACGCGGGCATAGCAATCTTATTTCTATTTCTAGTGCTAATACTATGATTATGACCTAAAGTCTTAAATAAACCTATGTTTTTTCTGGTATACATGATATTTTCATAAATGTATTGACAGGTAACAGTAAGTATATTGATATTTTTGAATTTGTCCCTTAGTGATTGCCTAGCATCTAGTTGATAGATAGCCCGAATGGCCCTTTTTTGTAAGACAAATATTGTGTTTATATCTGCCGCTCTCCCCCAAAGCAGTATTCCGTAAGACATAATACTATGGAAATAACTAAAGTAAACCAATCTGGCAGTTCCTACATCTGTGATGTGTCTGATTTGCCTGACCGCATAAGCAGCTGAGCTAAGTCTTCGTGAGAGACTAGTTACATGAGGACCCCATTGAAGTTTCGAGTCTATAGTGATTCCAAGGAAAATTGTTTCTTCAACGAGGTCTAGTCTTTCCGTTCCTATGCTTACACTCGTGTCCACCTGCCGCACATTCGGTAAACAGAATTTGATACATTTTGTCTTCTTCGATTGATTGATTCTTTCAGATTGATTGTTGATGAATTGGGTTATTTTTGTACAAAAATAGAGATGTGATATTTAAAGGCTTCATATCTCTATAGTTGCGACGACGATGCGCTAGCCCCTGGACGCGCAAAGTGAAGTATCGAATAACTGACTAAACGCAGATGGACCCTTTTATCTTTTGCTTTGTCTGTGTATAGGAAAAAGCGTAACAGGGGATTAACTCATCGTTAAGGCTATGGACACAAAAAAATCTCACAAAGTTTTCCATCTCCGTCACAATATCCGTACGTACTATGTAATTTAGTTATGATTAATTACTTTCTCATATTAAGTAGTGGAAGAGGGGGAGAGAGGCCTTTGCCCAGCAGTGGGATATTACAGGCTCATAATAATAATAAATATTAAGTAGTAGATACCTACATCAGAACCGGGATTCAAACTGGTATCTCCTGCGATCACTAAACCACCCACTTCAGTTATGAATCATTCATTATAACATCTAATCTACTACAGTATTATAATATCTGTGACTACAGGTAAAAACAGACCGAACGTCCGTCTATACTCTATCGATTTAAAGACATTTGAACCCAAAGTTCTCTCCATCCTCTGGTCCCTAGTCCGAGCCTGTAAGGCGCTCTTCAAAACCATTATATTGTCACGCGCCGTTTGCTGCGAGACGTTGCAGGGGTGGACTGAGGGGGGTAATAGGGGAAGGTAAGGGGGGCAACTTAATTTGTATAATGTATGTTGCTTTCTTTTGTTTTGACTTGGTTTGGCGAATGTTTGGGGATTGGCTTGGATTGCATTTGCATTTGTATCGGCGGCAGTGATTGCAGGGCTTGTTTACCGGTTTATTTAAAGAGCGTAATCAGCTCAGGTACATGAGGAGCGTTTCATAAAGGTTTGGCTCTACCTTAACCCCAAAAATAAAGGTTTTACTCAAAGAGCAAAATTATAAAGGTTTTGTTCAATAAATCGGTTTTTAACCTGTAAAACGGGTTTTTTCGAACTCTTTTTGATGTTTGCCGCCAGTGGCCGCCCACCACCAATGTTGCGATTGGAAATTACACAATTTTTATGTTCACTACACTGGTGCTATACGTGCTGCCGTGCCGACACTGCCAGCCGTGTCTTCTTTTGCCACTGGCAACTAACAAACAACAATGGGTAAGTTTCTAGTTTTTTGGTTACATTGACCCTGTAGACGGAATACTGATCCTTCTTATTTTTATCTTTTTAAGCTATAAGTTTGATGATCAATCTCATAAACTCAGAAATCCTTGTTAAATGCTTTACAGAAATAGTGTTTAACATGCTCTATTCAATTTATTCTATCCCTAGTTCTCGAGAATTCCCGGAAAATCCAGCTCGAGAAATGTCGAGAACTAGAGAGAGAAGGTAGGTATAGGTACTTTCGTTTCTGGGCCCTCTTTGTACCAAATTGCATACACAGGTTGTCAGTCTCTGTTGGTATTATTTAATATTTTTATAAAGGACAATGCTACGAATGTATGAAAAAAAAACCCAGGCCCGGAGCAAACGAAACTTAACTGAAATAATTGGTATGATTGAGTAATAAAATAATCCATGGGAGACATGATCGAAATCGATGGCTAAATGCGCGAAATTGCTATTCGAATTTTCACAGGAGTCATACTAATATTTTAATAGAACTAACAATACTTTTACCATAATTATATTAAAAATCAGCTCTGATTAGGTCAGTGCAATTGTCACATGTCGTGCTCTGATAAAAAAAAAAACACTCACCTAAAACCATGTCGTTAAGTCAAAGTCCACGGCCCGCGATTTTCAATCTACCCACATCAAGATGAAGGTATGAAAAAACATAAGTATGGAAAATGGGTATGTTCGTCCGTTGGGCGGTTGAGTGGGCATCAATTATTGTACGAATCATACCTTACCCCTTGCTCCCGTAACTATTAGACCGACGTAATAGTAATAGTAACCTTACGACAAATAGACCGAGTCTACTTAGAACAGAGCGAGAGACATTTACGAGCTCCAGAAAATGTATGAGACATATGGAAACTTACAGCATGCGATAGTAATAATCACTTCATAGAAGGGCTACCTTACGCTTTTAAACTGCAATATTATATTAATTAAATAAATATTAGTATGACGCCTGTAAAAACTCGAATAGCAATTTCGCGCACTTAGCCATCGATTTCGATCATGTCTCCCTTGGGTTATTTTATTACTCAATTATACCAATTATTTGAGTTAAGTTTCGTTTGCGCCGGGACTGGGTTTTTTTTTAACATTCCTATTTATATTTATTTACAGATCCAGACGTAGAAAATGATACCGAATCGACTCAGGACGATTGTGAAATATCACAATCCCTACTGCCAGCACTGAAAAAGCGTCGTATGTTGAAAACGGTAGATTCAGATGCAGCTCTACCAAATTGCAGCACGCGAGTTATGAAAGGTGATGCTGAGCCTACTGATGAAGATAAGCAGTCCGAACCTGACATAGAACGACAAAAAGAATATACTAGCACATGTAACAGGGATGGAGAAATGAGAACTCGTAAAATTAAATGTACTGATTGTATTGTGGCGTCACCTATCAGGCGATCCACATACTGACATACAAGATGAATGGCGCTAGCAAAAAGGAACTCAGCATTTGGCAGAAGTCACGACAGATGTCATAGCAGTAAAACAGAACGCACAACAATGCAAAAACAACTGACAATCGATCCTACGTCGCTTTACTGGTGTGACCCTCGACATTGAACACGCAGCAACCTTTTTCTACCTTCCGAAGACTTCTTCCGCAGCCATCTGAAGACGCATTCCTGCAACCACCTCGGAGCCAACTTCTCATTCATCCTCCCTCATCAGCAGCAGAGCACCTATGGCTTGGCCGTTTCGTTACTTGCATTTTCTAATTTAAGCTCATCTGACGGTAGTGAAACGGCCAAGCCACATATTTTGAGTAAGGTGTTATAGTTTGTGAAGTTAGGGCTGTACAGTTAAGGCGTGTAGAGTTAGAAGCTTGGCTCTACTTGAAATCTGATAACTTTTTATTTCCCTCTTCTTGGCTACATTTTTTACATGAAAAATGTAGCCAAGAAACTCTAAACCCCTTTTTTGTTACACCATATTATCGTCATATTACGGCTTACCTAATTAAACAGTTTTACAATATTTTGGTCGGAGTCCACGTAAGAAAAAAATTGTTGTTTTTTTAACCGACCTCCCAAAGGAGGAGGTTTACAATTCGTCCGGATGTTTTTTTTTTATGGATGTGCCCCGGTAGCGCCTAGACGGATGGACCGATTTGGTTTTTTTTTTGTTTGAAAGGGTTTACCTTCCCATTGGTTCCATTGACATCAGGTCAGGATCTGATGATGGGATCCTGGAGAAATAGAGGGAACTCTTCAAATATTATAGGCAGACCTATAGTGATTTTTGTGTTTTTAATAATAACTCGTGCATTTACTCACGGTAAGCATAATATTGTGATGCGGAACTGCTGATGGCCACATATGGCCACCAGAACTGCTCAATACTAGCTACAAATACAATGCGCGGCTGACGGGCAGGCAACGCATAGCCTAAACCGGTGGCCCTAGAGCCATGAAACTTTGTACAGAGGTTCCTTAGTAGCGTGAGGGGGTGCACTGATATGAGATTTAACAAAATTAATTCCCCAAGGGGGGGGGATAAGGGGTTACAGTTTGTATTAAACTCAATCTAATCAAATAGGTTTTATGGAAGTATTTTTTTTCTAAAGTTTACTTTTTGTTTCAATTATAATTATAAACAATGCCAAAAACAAAATAAAAACCAATTAAGTAAGTAATTGCCACTTTTAAAATTCGAGAAAATCTCGAGATTGAGCAAATTTTGACGTCATTTTTAAGCAAAATTAGTTTAATTTCGAATCGTAAAAGTGGACATTATACATATATATGTATTTAGTACGAGATATCATATACATATAACAAATTATAGTAATATTGATTTCATTGATTAAATTGTTATGATTTAAATAAATCGTTTTATTTTTCACTTATTTATTATATAGTGTATTATTTCTAAACAACAATATATCCTCTACTATAGAGTCTTTTAACGATAACCTTAAATTATTGAGCACGAATTTAAATGAAGAAAATAGTCTTTCGACGCTGACTTATGTTGGGGGGTGGCTAATGATAATATGTTTGAAAGAAAATATAGTTGTGGGTCACTAACTTTCTTTTTTTCCATAATTCGAGACGAAACACTAGGTTCAATTACTAACGCTTCAAAGTTCAAGTGCAAATTGCACGCTTTTAAACAAGTTGAAACCTGCCCTTCCCTTATCCCCTGCCTGCTCTGCGTGTGTGCGTGCCGTACCTTTCGCAGTTTTGGCTTAAACCGGTTTATTTGGGTTTTTTAACCGCTCTCTTCTCAATTACGCTCCGAGCGATTTTTTTTCTAAAAACCTCTATAAACCTCTATTAACCGGTATTTTTTAAACCGGTTTCAAGCCCTGAGTGATTGATCGTTAAAATATTTGTTGGAATATCATTAACTATTTGAACAGATTGATTTCCTTTTTAGAACCTGACTCTTTCAATTCTGATTACCCTGACTTTAATATCATATTATTATTCTGGCTCTAGAAAGCGCCATCTGAGTTCTAATCAAAATACATTTACAGTAACTTGTTTGCTACTTAATTACAGGTTAATTCAGAATGGCTTATCATTCACAAGAATGCGATTACAAGTTAAACCTCTTCCTATCCGGTAAGACAAATCCAATAACTCCACTTTCTCCCGCTGAAGCAGACACAATAAGCTTTCAACCTCCACTTACCCGGAGGCGGTGGATCGAGATAATTCCCAACCCGGCAGGCAAAGGCACCTCCATTAGGATCTCGTCGACACGTGAAGGTGGGATAGACTAACTTAAGCCTCCACTTAAACTGTTACGCTGTATTGGGCAAAAAGTCCTTCGAGAGATATAATTTGGCTTGTTTTTGGAATATTATTTAAATATGTCCACTTTCTGATACCTTTTGAGGTGGTTTCTTTGTTCGATTTCTGTATCTGGTACTTTCTTTTAAGAGGCGTTTGTTAGTAATAATAATGTATAAGAAAACGATATCTAATGACTCAATTTATCAGCGACACCCTCAGTACAAATGTAACTGCTTAGGTATATCATTACATCATTACTTTATGAACCCTCGCCAACTCAACAATATCGCTTACAAAAAATAGCAAAAATTCCCCCCTCGCTGCTGCCTCCCCCCCTCGGCCCCTAAAGACCCCGGAGGGGCACTTTCGCCCCAAAAAAATGATTTTCCGGAGGCCGGGGGCCGGGGCGGCATAATTTCCCTCCTTTCAGTCTTGTAGTGTCGTGAACGGAACCCGTATTAGACGATTGGGTTGCTATTCTCAAATTACTGTAGCTTTACGATACTTGGGCATTGAGTTATTTGATCTTAAAACTGAGTATTTAACATTTTAATAACGTCAGCTGCATCAGCTCTGCATCTGCAAACAGTAAACACACTCATAAGCGTTTTAACAATGCTCATAATAAATGTCACTCAAACACCATTCAATATGTATGGTATGACCTACCTATCTCTATTGAGACATTGATAGTCACGTGGCTACGTAGGTATGATGTCCAGGTCATCCAGTTTATACCTAAAAACATGTCATTGTCATTTAAAAGTAAATAAACACCTTTCTGTAATTATAATTTTCCCAAGTAATTATAAAAACTGCTTGCGCCATAACTAACACAATATTGACAGAATAAGCACTGGAAAATTAAGTCATATTGTTCGATTGAGCTGGCATAATGAGCGCAATTAGTTTTTATAATTATAGTAACTGAATAGCTTGTAATTGAATTAAACCTACAGTTAATATTGTTTAATAAATAGGTATTCATAAGGTAACTTATGCGTCATTAAATTGAATAAATATAATTTGCTTAGAATGCATAAGCAAGAAAAGCAACACAACCCAAAGTAAAACAATACAAGAACATAAAAAACAAGAACACAAATTGTAATCACCGTTTTGCTTTGTTTTAATCATCCACAACCTTGCCCACAAAAGAGCTTCCTTACTTTCTGATGAAAAAAATTAGTGGTCAAACTAGTGACCGGGGAAATAAGAAAAAGGACATCTCACCGAGATCATAATATCGTGTACAAAGCTCCTTTTATTCTCAGCCTCACAAAGTCCCTGTGCCCTGGTTTTGTGCTCGAAGCTTTGTTTTGGTGTGATTCTCGTTTTTTCTTCACACCTGCGTTTTGTGGGCGAAATGTAATGCGATACTCGGGTTTAGCAAGAACGGCTGGTTTGGGAACGAGGAGTACGATTGTGTGTTAGTAGAATTAACCTCTTGATTGTACCTGATGACGTGTCCTTCGAGATTCTGTGCATTCTGCTTTGGTTGCTGATGTCTCTTGCTTATTAAATTTGTTTTATTTGTTTCATGTAATCGTAGCGGTGCAACGGTTTTATTCAGGTAAATAGAAATATTTTCTATATTTTCCCATTTAGAAACTACTTACATTTTCATATACAGTGTACACTTCATGCAGGAAGCAACTACGCGCCATAGTACGAGGTGCATCACTCTGCTGACCTAAAACATGTCTGCTTGTGAAACATCATGAATGAAGCAACCAACATATTGCTCCAATATTTAATAAAAAATAAAAATAGCGATACAAGAGAAAACTTAATTTATAAGACAGTTTTACGGAGTGCTCGATACTCATACTCAGTCGAGGTCCTACGTGCCAGGCCTCAATACACCTGCTTGTCGGAAGTGTCGAGGCAATTCCGCCACACTCATACAAATTGGCCTCGCGACAAATTGTCAATCTCGCCGGTGCCGGTGGTGGCTGTCGCGGAATACGTGTAATTGCTTATTTTCTTTCTGATATCCCGCAGATGCCTTGAGCACTGGTGGCAAAAGCGTTACAAAAATAACCATGTTTTTTGTACATAATCTGCGTCATTCTTGGTAGAGTCATTCATTGATCTGCGTCGTTAATTCCTGGTGTACATAATATGATCAATGAGAAATTAACACTCAGATTTTCCCTGATGAAATTTTTTTGCTTCCAATCAAAATACATAGCAAAAGTTCCGGTTTTGGTGTGCCTATATCAAACAAAATTATTTAATTATAACAGTTTCATTTTACATAAAATGTTATGGTAATTAACAGTCACTTGAAATTGGAGCCTTTTTCTTCCGCTGAATCCACATCAGTCAGTGTAGCATTTTTCTAATATTTTATCATTACTCCTCTGCCATCGCTACATGTTCTGTCGACACCACGATACAGACTCCTGTACCGACAGCAGAATAAATGTAATTGCACTCGTCGCGCGCGTGAGCCGTCGCGATTGGCCCAGAATTGCCAATTTGCGTCGCGTCGCGTCGCGTCGCGAGAGCAGAGATTGGCCCAATATAACAAACAAGTGTGTGAAGACGGCACAATCCTGGCGCGTCAGCAACACCAATATGCTATAATTTTTGCAAGTGACACAAAATACTGGTTATTTCTGGTTATCAGGGGCCGGATTCTGCAAGCGAATCGCATGTCAATAGCTATAGCGAGTGCGCGACATAAAGTTTTGTTTGTAGCCGGCGGCGGCGGCGCGGTACGTCTCGGCATTTACGTTCCTAACTCTTTATTAATCTGTGGTCTCGGCAAGATCTACAAGCCATAACGGGACGGAATTTTGAGCCCTTACTACAGCCACTGTAATACGATTCGCTTGCAGAATCACGGCCCAGCGGGTCGATTCTCGCGCCTTCGATATACGGATATCAGACCAATATTGACAGATTCCCATACGAAATCACTCGATACAGGTGTAGATATCGTAAATCGAATGCGCGAGAATCATGCTCCTGCCACTTTTTATTCCTAGAATAGATAGTTTGCTGAAATAACTAAGAGCCATGTTGGAGTTATTTTTGTGGTATTTTAAAATGCTATAATAAAATTAGCAACGTGTCTGTCACTCTGACAGTTTTTATTAGCAACGTGTCTGTCACTCTGACAGTTCTTTATTAGTAATGTGTCTGTTACTCTGTCAGTAGGTATTTTATTCTTGTCTTGTCGAAGCTCAAGCACCAGACATTATAATACTATACTCAAGACTTAAAAGCAGTTTGTTGGCGGTAGTTGGCTGGCACAGATAAAGTGGAGATAATTTCAAGCGCCTTAATATCTCAATCGTTAACAAATAAAACAAATTGGGGCAAGGTGCAGTAACCGCCTTTGTATTTGCCAAAGGTTTACGTTTAATTTATTGCAAAAAGTATAGCTATGCATCTCCAATATTGATCATCATTAAAATTAAGTCACTTGAATTCGTATTGGAATCAAAATCGTTGAATCGGCAAACGAAGAAAATTGCCTCGTCTTAAATCGTCTGCCACAGTCAGATTGCTGATGTAATTTCCAGGAAAATTTCGTTATTAGCGGGGCGCGGGGGCGCGGGGGCGCGGTGGCACGGGCGGCGCACGCCCGTCAACATTGCAATGTTGTCCGGGCCCAGGACCTCGACCTAGCGGTGGCCACAGAGGTCGTCATTTGACAGTTGTATTTAACTATAAACATACAAAAGTTAGCTCAGTTTCAACTGCAAATGTAAATTACATTTTTTCCCGTCAAAGTGGTACCATTCTCGACACGAGTAGCTTTGCCAAGCTTGCAAGCTCCCCTGTGAGGGTCGACCGACCTCTTGTCAGCGAAAGCTCATCAAAACTCAACTCTAAAGCTTTTGTTTTAGAAGTGAAATTCGTGTAGCGGAAAAGTTCGTGTTTGCGCATATATTGACGGATTTGTAGATATCTGTAGTAAGGAAGGTTATTAGTATTTGAAATGTTTTAAACTCATAACTTGGCATCGAGTGTGCCTTATTAGAAGACAATGGGGAAAGCAGTATGCTTCATATTTCCTTTGTATTATTGTGAATATATTCCTTCATTACCACTCAGAATGGGAAGATGTTAAAGTAGAAGATTACACGATACGAAACGGAGTACGAAACTGAAAAAGGAACATATGTGGACGCAGCTTGAGGTGTGTAAGGCAAAATAAACAATAAACAAAAAACAATACATAACATCACGCCTTCATACATGCGGGGCAGCAGAGGCAAACACGTGCCTACGATTAGCTAGTTGTTCATGCTCTGCATCCCGCGTGACCATCGCGAAGAAAAAGGGAAAAGTATTCCTTAATGTAATCCTTAATATACACATATGTATAGTATTCATCCCCACCACGCACAAGCAGTAAGGCACTGCATCGTCTTACTCGCTCGGTCCCATGGGATGCATACTGCCCCCTCACTGAGAGGCACTAAGTGATTGCATAGTGTCGAGCCAGCAATGGATGGTGGTTGCAGGATTCCTGCAAGACTTTTCACGAATTTACGAGTTTTTTGTGTTAGTTAATTATTATTATAGGGTTATAAGAATAATTCAAAAATTAACAATAAGTTTTAAAAATATGTGTCAGTTACCCTAAAACCAACCAAAAAATCGGCATTCGCTCATATTTTTTAATTGATAGTCAAGATAAACTACTCACAAAATATGTTACACGATTGTCCGTATACAATGGATCGATACTTCCTAAGGTCATTTGTTTCCCTTATTTCACTCGGACCTTACTGCAACATGACTGCAACTGACAACATAACAGTTTTCTTTCAATATACTGTTTTTCTACATTAGCTGACCAAACGCACCGACACGAAAATCAATAGACCCAACAACGCAATTAATTAATCTAGCGAAAAGTAATAAAACAAGCCACATTACACAGCACATCACATCACGCCGCACTGTCTACCCCTTCTGTTGCCGAGTGTGACCAATCGATTAGCGGCAGTCGGGACGATCCGACACACCGTCCCGTTGCTATGGCGACGTGTGGACACTGCAGCGGACATATGGGAAGGAAATTAATAATAATATGTAGCGCATTAATGTCCACCGAGGGACACAGGCATTTACTCGGACTCAAAAAATAAAAAAAGTGTCAAAACGATACCAATCATAGGTTAAATAATCGGTCAGGTGCGAGTCGGAATCGCACAACCGTACCGTACCATCGTACATACCATACCATCGTACAACACAACCAAAACAATAAACAAAAACATAAAGAAAATTTAAAACACGTCTCTTGTATGGGGGGGGGGCGGCCCTTTAGTTTGTAATATCTCTCGTATTTCAGTATTTGATGTTGTTGCGGCAACAGATATACACATTCTGTGAAAATTTAAACATTCTAGCTATTACGGTTCGTTCTCTAGGACCCGCTGACGGACGGACGGACAGACGGACAGCGGAGCCTTAGTAATAGGGTCCCGTTTGGCATCCTTCGGGTACCCTTCTAAATATAGGTACTAAAGAAAAGCGAAGCGAGAGATGTATGCCAGGATCGTAGCAGGTGGAGGTCTTTAGTCTCTGCCGGCCCCACTCCCGGGAACAGGGCGTGAGCATGTGTAGAAAGTCAATTAGTGAGAGCAACTAACTGCGCCTTTGCCACTAAGTATGGAAAAAATGCGTAACTCCAGAATTCACGAAGGTAATAATATTAAATTAAGCCCATTAATATCGCCACCTAGGGGCACAGGCCTTGGCCGAGGAAAAGTACATGGTAAACTAATTCAAATCAATCTAGGGAAAGAGTTTAACAATCACGTTCTTAAAGTCAGGGGTTCTCAACTAGGTAACTGGTCATGGTATATTACTAGACATGTGACTGTGATTAATTCTAGACCTTTTTCGATTGCTATTTTATTTTATTTCTAAGTCTATAACATTTCATTTAAAACAGTGCCTTACCAAATTGTCGCGGAAATTCTCTGTAATCATAATTATTACTAAGTATTACTCCAAGATATGCGCTGCATATAGCATTGTGTAGAATAAGAATCGCTTAAACTCTTCTTAAAGTCTGTCTCATTGCTACAGCAAAGTCGTAATCTAAACCAGTCCTTATGGGCTCTACTCACGATGCAATCTGTCTCGCGATTTGTTGCTGCAACTTGTATTTCTCGCTCTATCTTCCTGTTCTGTCCTTCTCCAGCGGTTGCAAGGCAACCTGCCTTCTATGGGTTGCAGTGACAGATTGCAAGCCAGGTTGCATCGTGAGTAGAGCCCATTACATTACACAATGTGTACGTGGCTCCACATTTCCCGGCCACGCTTAAATAAAACATCCCGTATTCATTGGCGCTAAGCTCAATTACCCCGCCCGCCCCCCGCACCCTGCACCCGGGGGCGCCCCGCTACCCCGCGTGGCCCCAAGGCGATAGCGGTTGACGGCGCGTCATACATCTTGAAGATTTTTGTTTGTTCATTTTGTTTTAGCTATTCGAGCTTTATATTACTGTGGTTTGACAAATTGCCATTTTAAGTAGTGGTAGAAAAGTCGGCGGTATTTTTGTGGATTATTTATTATCGACTCAAGCCGCCGACAAACAGAAACTCACAGTAATGATAAAATGCGGAAATAGAAGGTTCAGTTCTATGTACTGTTTCTCGAGTTGACACATAACTTCCATTACATGTTTTATGTGAGATTATATTATTCAGAAAAGAACTACCTACTTCAGTCAGCGCTAAAATACCACACCAATTAGATTAGGATTTAAAGAAGTAAATCATCCAACTTAACATCGAAAGAAACATGTCACCACCAAATGTTTACAACAACCCCAATACGTCGTCGTCCTCTAAGAAACAATCAGCAAGTTACTCAATAGTTGATCCGTTTAACACGTTCCCTGCCCCACGGGGCCGAGTGGTCCCCAGCGAGTTAATAATACACGGGCCCGGTCCGGTGATAATGTGACACACAATCACACAACAACCCTTCGGGGCGTGTGGTGGACTGTACAGTCGGATAAAGTGACAGTTTGACTTTCCGATCTTGCATCCGTGAAATTTTGAAAGTGGCGGACGAAAATTCAATGTTCGAAAATTCTTTCAGTTTATTTTCTTGCGTAGTCTCGTGTTTGGAAGGTCTTATTAGTCGCGCGGACTCGTGCGTGACCATGCGATGACCGTATGTAAATGAAATAAGTCACATACATTTTCGGTAAGGTTACGGTCAAGCGCCGCCGCCGTGTAAAGTTGATAAATCGCCGTGTAGAAAATGTCATAGCAGCTCATACATTTCTATGGTAAAGCGTAACCGTATGCATATAAAAAGGCACATACATTTATTTTTTATACAGCCGTAATTGTGTCCCACTGCTGGGCAAAGGCCTCCTCCTCCTGAATCCACACATCCCTGGACTGTGCCACCTCCGGCCACCCCGGCAGGAACTTGCCGAGGACGTCCCGCCATCTCCCTACGCCGCCGCCGGTAGCCATCTTGTGGCACCTATTCAGTGGCGATTTTTGCCCATCTGTCTGGGACCATACGACTGACATGGCCGGCCCAATTCAACTTTAGCTTAGCAGTCTGTGTACCTACATCAGCGATGCCAGTTAAGGAGCGCAGTGTTGTGTTCTTTACGCGGTCCGTCCTGCGAACACTCAGAATGCTGCGCTCTATGGCTTGCTGGCAAACCTTGAGTTTGGACCTTTGAAGTTCAGTCAAAGACCATGTCTGAGCGCCCTAGGGATAGGCAGGATACACATATCGATGAGTTTGCGCTTGAGAGTCAGCGGAGGGTTTCCCTTCATTAGTTCCTTCATGGACCAGAAGCTCTTCCAGGCGTTAGAAATGCTTCTTGCGATTTCTTTATCCTGCCTGTTTTCGAAGGATACTATCTGGCCCAAGTAAATATACGCATCGACATAATGTATTTCCTGGCCATCCACCTCGACCGTCTCTCGCTGTTAGTCATGGCCTGGGTTTTTGAACGATTCATCTTGGGTCAGACAGTTGACAGACATATAAACAATTATATCTCGTCTCTCTAGTTTATTGAGTATTTGATGGGCTAGCCCCCAGTTACGCGAAATGGAGTGTTGAATATATTCAAGAATGGTGCCTCTGCCACCCCGTATTTGAAAGGCGTGATGCTATGTTTATGGCGTGTTCGATGTTAGTTTGTTAGAAATTGCAGTTCCCTTCGTCGGGCTATAATTATTGTCGGGACCTCCTGATTTTAAGAACCAACCACAATGTTGCAATAAATTATTTGGATTTGTTTGTTTATTGATCATGTCGTGTCCCGCAGGCGTGTCGTCGCTCGACGCCGCGAAGGACTTCACAGTCGACGGCATCAACGGGTTCAGCAATAAGAAGAAGAAAAAGAAACGCAGACACAGGTACCTATCACCTCTACACTGTAGTAGCACGTGTGGTAGGAAATAGGGCAGCTGCTTACAGTCTTCTGATAGGCAGTTTCCAGTACAGTCTACCAACGAGCTTTTGTCTGATGAGTTCGGCAGATTTTTGTTTGTTCATGAGGGCGGCATCTCCACGCAACTTACAGAGCCACCACACCTTATCTGTAGAATGGCTAAAGCGGAAACTACTGACGTCACTTTGAAAACGTCACTTCGCTATCAGTTTGTATATCTAGTGCTACATAGATGTTATGGCGCGTGGCTCAAAACTCAAATCTAACAAACTAACGCGACCATCCTCTCCGTCCTAGGTTTGCTGGAAGAGATCTCTTATTAGAGATAAGCTCGCCTTTGTACATGTTTTTTTCAATATGTAGTGTCCTTTTTTATGTTTTCTGTGTAATAAAGAATAAAGTATAAGTATTTTGGAGGTGTGTCACTTTGTTGGCAGTTCACAGTATGGTTAGCGCTGACAGTGGCGCCACCCTGTCGATGTCATCTAATTGCTAAAACATCCATGTAGCACTATATGCATGGTGTATGCTGTTCGGTTGGAGACTTGTAGTAGATGGTGGTGGCGTCATCGCTCATTCTACAGATAAGTTGGTAGCGCAATTCAATTCACAATTCTTATTGCACAAAATAATTTAAACAGTTGTAAGAAATCACATGTACAAAGGCGAGCTAATCTCTAAAAATAGATCTCTGGCACTGTATAATACATACTGTCTTCCAACGATATTTTAGCTGATGTGATGAGTGACGTTTACAGGGGGGCGCCAGCTCTACGCAACTTTGCAACGAACCATCATCAACACAAATATTTCATTCCTCATTGTTCTTCAAGCGTTAGTTCCACTGTCGCCGCGCGCCAAAACATGCCCTCTTGAATGGTAGACCACCACCACCACCACCACCACCACCACCACCACCACCACCACCACCACCTACTGTGTATTGCTCGCTGTGTAACGCGTAACGTAACGTCAGTCAGTACGCACCTTAAGGTTTTATCATCATCACATCAGCCTGTATCACCCCACGTTTGGCCTGGCTCTCCCAAAGCACGCCACTCGCATCTGTCTTCCATTTTTGTCCACTGTCTACCTTGACAATATCTTTGACCATCGGGTATCTGCCCGCTGCTCTTTGACCATCGGGTATCTGCCCGCTGCTCTTTGACCATCGGGTATCTGCCCGCTGCTCTTTGACCATCGGGTATCTGCCCGCTGCTCTTTGACCATCGGGTATCTGCCCGCTGCTCTTTGACCATCGGGTATCTGCCCGCTGCTCTTTGACCATCGGGTATCTACCCGCTGCTCTTTGACCATCGGGTATCTGCCCGCTGCTCTTTGACCATCGGGTATCTGCCCGCTGCTCTTTGACCATCGGGTATCTGCCCGCTGCTCTTTTCCGGTGAAAGGTGTCGTCTTCGTATATTAAACTGGCTATTCCCCCGTGTTGCAGCCGCACAATCTTCACCTCCTACCAGCTGGACGAACTGGAAAAGGCATTCAAGGACGCGCACTACCCCGACGTGTACGCGAGAGAGATGCTCTCACTGAAGACTGACCTGCCAGAAGACAGGATCCAGGTCAGTGAAGAATACCAACTCGCTTAAAATAGATAGATAGATAGATAAATTCATTTATTCACTGAAAAGGTACACACACAGACACATAATAAAAAGAAATACAAAATAGAATAAAACCTGGAAGAACATAACACAAAACAATTTACAAATAAATAATCATTTTCACTATGTGGTATTGTGAATGTACCGCGACAATGAAATGGCCCTGACTCAGCAATGTTACAGACGAATCTGTGACGCTGGTATTCTGCCAGGGCCAAAATGGCTATCACAAACCACTCAAAACCTGCGCTTCTGGTCAAATTGACAAGCCATTCTAACATCATAATCAGCCCACATCAACTCGCTGCTGGCGATAGATTGATTACCATTACTCCTAGTTACTACTGTTTTTTGCCCAACGTCCATTTGCATTAAGGTATCCATGATTTTCACATTACTAGAGTTAGATTTGACAGTTGCGCTGAAAACGGCTGTTAAAATATACTCCTATAAAGTTGAACGTCGTCGTCATGACGTCTTTGCCAGCGATTTGGGAGGCGACACGAACGATACTCACTAAAGTAATTAAAATGGTGTGTTTGAAAATGGAATCTGTGGCCACCGCGCAAGAGCTGTCGGATTTGAGGGTTGTCAGTTTAGTGCCTTTAGTTCCTCTAGTTTAGTGGTTTTGACACCTCCCAAATAGCCCCCATTGTCTCTGGGCGGTAAATGGGGTATGCTACCGAATAGGAGCTCAGTGCATAGACCTCTTCTGCATAGCGCCAATCCGTGCGGTCCTGTGCATCCATTGAGGATTTGAGATCCTTTCCACTTGAAATTATGTGTATGTAGGCCTTAATTTACGAGTATTTACGAAGAAGATTGACCGCATGAGCGAGGAGTATAAAGTCGAAAGGTTGCCATGACTGAAATCGGTCGAATGACATCATCATTATTACTCGCTTAAAAATCGCTATCACAAACTACTATAAAACCTGCGCTTCTGTCAAATTGACACAGCATTCTATCTTTCCATTTTGGAATGTTTGAGAGCTTCCATGTTGGACTTAAACTAGTGGCTCTGTGAGCTGTAGACTCGCGAGTATGTCGGTGAGAAAGCTGAACTGCTGACACACAAACTTATGAATGCACTTGGTTAGCTCTATGCACATGGAGTGAAGCCGTACCAAAAACTTTGAAAACTTGGATTTATTACATTTTCAACACCCATATCTCTGCCATTTTGAAAACAAACCAAAAACTGAAACAACAAAAAACTACCTATAATTATAGAACCTGCGCCCATACAATTTTCAGTCGATTTGAGATACAGAATAAGGGCGCTGCTCACAGAATTTCACGATAATCGGTTGAGAAGAGAAATGCGACCTGAAGAGGAGAGCAGTCAGAAATACGGACAAATGGACAAAAATACAAAAGAATTTACAAAAAAATCTTTTTAAATTATTCAACCTGCTCAGAAAATTTCACGAGAATCGGTTGAGAAATGCGCCCTGTAGAGGAGAACAGAAAAACAAACAAACATACGAAAGCATTTTTGCCCAATCCTGAAACAGACACTTCGCTCGCTCGGTCAAAAAAAATAACCCAAATAATTTTCTTTCAATAACACATACAAACTTATGAATGTACCTGGTTACGTACATGCAGTATAAAAGTAGCCGCACCAATAACTTTGTAAACTACATTTTGCGATCTAAAATACAACCTTTTGACTTTTTACTAAAATTATATAGTCTGTTTCACTCTCATGGTTTTTAAAAATCCAACGACACCTCATTTGTTAATATCCATCGAGCCGTTTGGGTTGTAGCGTTTTTTTTTACATTTTAAAACCCCATATCTCCGCCACTTTGAAAAAAAAAAACAAAAACTGGCTCAACAAAAAAAAACTATTTAATTTTTTAACCTACTCACAAAATTTCACGCGAATCAGTTAAGAAATGCGCCCTGTAGAGGAGAACAGGAAAACAAACAAACATACGAAAGCATTTTTGGCCAATCCTGAAACGGAGAAGCTTCGCTCGCTTCGCTCGCTCGGTCAATAATATTTTACATTCGAAATAAAATTCATTATTGGATAGCGTCCCTCCTTAGCAAATTCAGCTACTTCTATCTAACTATTAGGCTTGAATTCTACTTAGTCGCGCATTATGCCTAACGTAGGCAAACTACAACCATCTAGGTACAACCTATCTTCGCCCTCCAAAATATAATTCCACAAATCAATAAGCGAATTTCACAATCGAACGAATTTGCGGATTAGCTCTAAGTCTTTATAAATCCAATCAGATTAAATTTCTTTTCGACGCAATTCAATTAATCGATCTTTTAGAGCTTTCTGCGGACAAAAAAAACGCCATTTATGCCAATATAAAGTCGTCAATAGCAAATGATTGCCTTTGAAGGGAAAAAAATGTAAAGAAACACGATACTTGTCGAATTTATTGAACCAAAACGTACGGCCCAGCGATCGTTAGTGCTATTTATGTAGGGTGACCACGCGGTGCCGGCATTTACGGGACGTTTTAGGCACTGTGCTAATTACTTTTTGAGTAGTGAGATAAACCAAATGGTGTAAAATGTCCTTTGCATTTAAAGTTCATGTGGTACGTTCTGCGTCCCAGTAAATGTGTTGGGGTGTTCTAAAAGGATAACTAATCTATCATGGTTAATAATGGAAGTAAGCATATCTTGTTCATAATCTATTAAAGATACAAATGGTTTAATAAAATATTTCCTCTTAACCTACCATTCATTTTCAAAATAATTGATATTATTCACCGTTCAATGAGCAAGGTTCCAACTATGTAATAGTTAGAACATATTCTGTAATAATAATAATAATAATAATAATAATCTTTTTATTTCAGGTATAAAACCCATATTGACAAATACCTTAAAACTAGAGATACATAACATTTTATGAAACTAACCTAACTTAACTTAAGCCTAGCTAGGGATTTTCTTCCTCGTCGGTCTCGCCTCCCTATAGCGTCGGTAGACGATGCCTTCTGGCCAATAGTCCTTGGCCAGGAACATCTTCTTGAGTTCCGCCGGCACCCGAAGCTTGAACGACAGGAAGTCCTTTGGTCTTTTTGACTCTAAAGGACTTATCTGTAGCATCACCGTCTTCTGACCGCATGGCGGAACCTGGACTTTCTTAATCCTTTCCTGGATGTGACGCTCAATGTCCTCTTTGGTCATATTCACGTCGAGCCTGGAAAGGTATATCTGCGCCGTGGGAGCGGCAGCTTTGAGGCTGCACTCGGCGGCGGGGGCGGTGCCACGCTGATTGCGGCTGCGTCTGGAGCGGCGCTTCCTGTTTTGAACCAGGATAAATCCGTCTCCATCAACGGTCGCATTCGGCGGGCCACAGGCGGGCCTGGCCGGCGGCGCGCGCGGCGCAGCCTGCAGCTTCTGTTGTTCAGCGGCGGGCGGTGTGGGGCGCGGGCGGCGGCGGCGGGTACGGCGGGACACAGCAGCATACGTGTCTTTCTGGGGTTCCAGTGTTTTGGATGAACCAGAAGAGACCGCATCAGGTGTTGGTCGACTTGTCTTCGTGACGACACGAAGCGGTGCGGTGTTCGTCAACGTAATACGTATCAGAACAATTAGAAGGATCATAATTCGTGTAACTACGATCGTCTGGCTACCGCAGCGGAGCTTAATTGTGCAGTTCACGTCACGTCACGTTACGTGCGTCGAGCGACTCAAGCGACACCCGACACTCCCGCAATGCGATACTTTGCCGAACCGTTCGTAAACCATTTCGCGGAAGGAAGCGTTTTTTGGACGCAATTCATCAGTTTTGTGCAAAACCGGTAGAGAGGTGAGATTTGTTCCTGTGAACAAAATTTATGATCGTATACCAAGAGTACAACATGCTCAGTTTCTGAAATGTTTTTTTGTTTACATACGAATTTGGCAGCACCGGGTAGGTAGGTGAAATACCTATCCGTGGGTCGATTTCAGGTCTTTATTTTATTTTATTTATTTATTAATACACAAAACAGCAGTACAGACAAACATTACAACATTAAGATTAGAACAAACATTTCCGTCTGCAACGCCAAAAGCATGTGTATACAGCATTACTGACACACTTTACAAGGAGCACATAATAATAAAAATCTATAGTTATTTAATGGATTATTAAAGGTTATTTAATATTAATTATGCACATATTGAATACATGTGCATGTATAGCAAGAGAAACTGAAACTAATTAAACAATTTTAAAATTTTATATTTAAAGCATGGCAGTGAATCGTGATAGATGTCAGGTCACTCGAATAACACGTCATTATCTCATTCGTGTGACATAAAAAATAGTGAAATCGATCCTCGTAGATGATTCTTAACGCTATTTGCAGAGCGTGCTGTAACAAACAACGTTTGTAGCAGATTTGAAAAACTTGCAACGCTATTTGAAGCGTGCGTAACACCGTTCGCGAGTCGATTTCACACACCCCCGTATGGTATCTGTTAATCCTTTCGCTTGCATATTTATTGTTCATATTGTTAGTTTGCCCGCGTGTGTCTTAACGCGAGCAAACCGATTAAAACCTGCATGTAATTTATCTGTTAACTAACATGAAACGAGATATTGATGCTTCTAGTTATACTATTTTCTCCACTCTGTACCCACAACAAGGCTGAGACTAACTGAGTGGCGCTTTTCCTTCCCTCCTCTAAACATGCAGAACACAAACACCCTCAACCCCTCCACTAACCTCCCCCACCGGAGGGACACTACACGAGGAAATTTATGAAAATTTCATTTCCAAACAACTCCACCCTAAACCAAAATAAACCCTAACGTAACCACGTAAAGCACAATACCACTTAGATTTCGACAAAAAGAAAAACTAGTCTGATCATTCTGAAACAAAACTTTTTCTGATATGTTTTAAGGTTGGTTTTGGTCTGTGATTCGGGGGTTTTGAATGATGGTCGTTGAAATTTTGATATAATGGCTGACTACGGATTAGGTTTCCCCAATTTCAAGGATCGGTGTTGTATTATAATAACGGAGTAATATTTTTATCCAGTTTTTCTAGTGAAAATATTAAATTAATTCATATTCATTTTTTTATCAAGGTTTATACCTAGGTAGTAGGTATTAGGTATCTTCGACTATGAATAAAAATGTAAGTAAATTAAAATCAAGAAAGATAACGCATTTAAATTTCAAGCTCTATGTTGCAGCTAATTAGAAAGATAGCAAATATATTAGTTTTTCTTTCTAATACCCTTATAAAGTTTATCATAATTTTGCCCCAGTTAGTATGATAGTTATAAATATTAAAATGCTTTACAACGCACAGCGACATCTATCCGATATCAGTGCAAACGTATCGTCGTCATAGCAACCGCACTCTGATTGGCTACTTTACTCTCACCAGACCGGCACCAAACGCCTTAAGTAGCCCTTACTGCTACTTGAAATCTCAACCATTACCCATTGCTTTAGCGTTCATTTTTGTATAGTAAATGTTTGGGTTCTTGAGTGGGTATAGATTTGTAAAGGTGTTTTATTAGCTCCGCCTTCTTGGTGGCATGGCGGACCTTTGTCTTCGCGTTTGTCTTTTTACGTATGTATGTGCGTGCACACCTTTGCAGCTGAGTATTGATTTGTTCTACGGCTCGGAATCAAACTTAACGAAACAACCCGCAGGGATCTGTAGTCGTTATTTGTAAATGTTTTTAGTAATTTAATATTATTTCTAACCTTTTAAAAATAAAATAGTTTATTATTTTATAGCTAGACATAAATGGGCTACATTTACATTATGGCGAGCTTCTGAGGTGCAATGGTTTTCTGCTCATTTTTCCCGCAGAAGATTCTGGTTAATTTGTGTGATAGATAGATGGATCGTTTATTTATCTTAACGGTACAAACAAAACACACAAAATTACAAAATAAAAATAAAAACATCAGTATAAAAACAATAAAATAAGTAAAACAATTTTCATTTTTACAATTAGCAATGCAATTAAAATTAGGTGAGGTTGGTAAACAAGTATCACTATGTGGCCACTGGTACCCACTGTCAAAGTCAAAGGACTCTTCTGTCCAGAAGCGAATGGACGTGATAACTCATTTACTAACTTGGCAACCAACACAGCTGAGTCTGTGTCATCAAATCACGTATGGGAAAAGTCTTGATATCCTCTCAATTGTAGCTAGTTGTACAAACGGCCCGCGATTTTAAACCTTAATGACTTGGTAATAAAAATCAAAACCACTAAAAAATAAATGCCACATGCTAGAGAGGTTATGATCTACTTATGTTTGTTTTTTTTTTGTTCATTTCAATAAGATATTACGCTAATGATTACTATTGTTACTCACTGCAGCAGACAGTGTACATTTTCAGCTAATTAACCCGAGCTCCGCTGACTTCGCTTGCTCCGCTGGTTACACATCAAAGGTCGAGCCTTAACTAATCTACAGGTTTCACGCTGTTATACATAATTATAAAAATATATATAATCATATTTCTGGTAAATTTACTTTGAAAGAAATCAGCGGTGGGTTGGCGAACACGATTGGCTTAGCTGCTCAAGCGTCCAATGACCCTAAAGGACCCAAATCTATTGTTCTGTTGTTTTATAGATTTTGAACTTTGTGTAGACATTAGATACCTTATAATCGGCCTGTCCAAACGAAATAGCAGCAATAATCAAACTAGATTCTACACTAGACTTACCACTTTAGTTTGCTAATAAATAGTCCCTACTGTAAGTATCGGGGAGCAGTCTCCGTCACGACACCGGCACCGGGCCGGACTTGGAAGGAGGTGATCGTGTTACTCGGCAATTACGCGCCTTCACCGCCTGCGCTCAGCACACTGCACCAGCTCTAGTGCTGGCAGACTCGCATCGATATCGATAAATTAAAATTAAGAAAAAATAAACTATCAATTATTTAGATATAAGCTCGCTTTTGAACACTTTTGCTATGTATTTTGTATTTATTTTTGTGTGCAATAAATAAATTATAAATAATGAAATATGAGAAAAGAGTTAATTCTCTCGCTCCCACATCTATTATTCTCCATTGTTAGTTGCTGTGTCCTTACGCGGGCATGTCGATAAATTTAATGATGTATTTGGAGAAACTTGAAATGCTGGAAGAGATCTCTTTTTAGAGCTAAGCTCGCCTTTGTACACTGTTTTTATTTACTTTTTGTCATTGCAATTAATTGTGTGCAATAAAGAAATTATGAATTATGAGAAACATCGGATGATATGCCTTTGCGCATTAGTATTCATGTGATTTGAACTATTATCTATCTATTATCTACCGTACAGTAAGTAAGTAAGTAATTAACAAACAAATTCTTATTTGAAGAGTTAAAATAGAGTTTGACTAAAACTGAACTTAAAATAGATTACATTTCTAAATCTATGCTACTGAGCACGCTCTATTAAGATAATTATCTTGGTTTGATTTTCATTTCGCACAAACCCACTGCGGGGCAAATGCCTCTTCTTCATAACGGTCACCCCTGTTAACCCCTGTGCCAACTGCTACCAGCAAGATCCCATCGATTTGATAATGTCTTTGGTTTCACTTTAAGTCTATACTCTATCCATGCTTAGAAGCAACTTGACTGCTGTCCTAAAACTTCATAGAATCCACTATTTAAACACTAGAGAAGTTATAAAAAATCGGAAAGAATTGATATTGTTTATTCAGTTGAACCAATAGAAGAGTTGTCATCGTCATCACTATACTATCCGCACTTAGGGATATAATTAGTTAATTATCAACTATATTGTCTATTCTAATGTCTCTTTGCAAATCTTGTAAAACTATTCCCGATCAAATTGTGCATAATTTATTCTATTTTAATCTAAGTTGCTTGTGTAACTCCAAATTCATATGCCAAAATGGTAGAACATTAGAACTTTATATCTTTTATCATCTGCATTTGTATGTACCTGTGTTCATGAATAAACAAATTGAATTGAATTTTACAAATTTTTACAGGGTGTATCGATTCTATTAATTCATAGATTTTTATGAGCAATATCTCCTCACTAACAGGCTAAGATTGAAATCTGTCAAGTTGCCTGTTATATTAGATACACTATAATTGAATATACATTTCATATATTTTTTAACATTTCATATTCTTTATTGCACAGTAACTTAATAATAAACTTATAAATGAATATTCTATTTTATTCTACCTTAATCTGGTTATTGAGTTAATTACACAGTTAGGAGGTTTTTAAATTATGCTTTGTTTTGTACATACTTAGATTTCCTCTTTCGATACGAGATGGTTTCAAAATTACCATAACATTGCTAACAAAGTATGCTGTATTTATGTCCAGTTTTAACAACTCTATGATAAGTGTCATCGTGAATTAAATATCTCTAAAGTGAGCGCCTGCACTATCCCAACTTGCGAGCGCCAGTAGACTAGATAGAGTAGCAGCTATCGATTCTGCTGGAGTGCTATTGGGTTACGACAAGACGCTTTGGTTGCTTGAAAATGTTCAAATATTAGGTATTTTACTACATTCAAGTGAGTTTAACGTAATTTAGACTTTGAAATCTGAAGTTAGTATTTGCCCCTGCTGTAGATATAACCTGTACTGTGGTAACAGTTAGTGCTTCTGTATATCATTCGTACAATAAAAGTACCATCAAGTATTCGCCTGAAGTCTGTCAGTCTGTACGTTCGTATTCAATGGAAATAGATTTGAAGTTTGTTTATAGATGGACATAGACTAAAGACTATTAAATATTCTTGTAGTTGAGCTTTAGTCTTAACATCTTTTTTATTTCTTTTGACAATATATGCGTTTGTTTCACAACCTTTCTGTACCCAAAATTAAATTCATCACTTGATCACCATATCTTCATACCACATCTAGTAACCCCTCCTTCCAATAACCCCTTCTGTCTATTCTCCGCCGCGTGGTCACTCTAGCGCCTCCCGCAGTGAGGCACGCGAGTTAATTACTGCTACGTATTGGGTCCCCCCCTTCCCCTCCTATTCCCCCCCTCTTCCCCTCTTATCTCCCTTCCCTTCCCCGCTCTGCCTGGGCCTGCACGGTTACGTTTCGATGTTACTTCTGCCTCGGTCATAAGCTGGATTGGTCTAGTTGTTATAGACTGTAGTAGGCCATTAGTTTTATCAGGCTACAGTTTTCAGAGATAATTCACTGGGTATCTAGGTAGACATGATATGAATGAATTGACAGTATCATTAACAAAAGTCTGAGGTGACAGATTACATGCGCAACCTTTCTTGAACGATTACCCGAGCTACTATGGTATTTTTTGTACTATTTTAATGGGGAGGCAGTTTCTCACGTCCGAAGGAAATACTTGGTACCTACAGCCCTTCACGTCCTCCCCGGGCAGTGCTAACGAGAAACAAATCAATACTAACATTTCCAGGTTCTCGAAACCTACCTACCTACCTACCATACCTACTTACTTTTTTATTTTTTGACCTTATTTCAATCATTCAATTCCTCAAAACATCTCAAAATCAAGAAGTAGGTACCTAATATTGAAACATAACTCCCATACTCCCATGTACGAAGAGAGGAGGGGCACAGAATATTGTGTTTCGTACGAGGAAAATGATTAGTGGGTATGGTATGTCTATTAACCGGTGTTTGTGCGTAATTGTCTAATTAAATGAGATACGCCGATGTGTGTGTGAGGGATGTGTGTATCACATTACTGAAGTTATGTGAGAGTGCGCGTGTGGTGTGTTTTTGATTAAAATTTTATAGTAGGTACTCTGGGAGTGAAGGGGTTAGGAAAATGAGTATAGAGTAAGTTAACCTTTATTATTATTACCAATTGCTTCAGTAATAAGTAACTTAGATGTATAAAATTCTGTGAATGACATTCCATACATACACATTAAATATGAAATGATGTCCATCGATTTTAGGCTTCTATTCAATATTCAATAATACTTTTACATTAATCCAAACCAAAACCAATGGACATGGGAATTTATATTTAAAACAACACACGAATTTTAGACAGTGCAGCTAGTCCTTTAAAGTTGTTATGGGATAACACCCTTGTTGGTATTTTTCAGTTTCTTCGATAATTAATTTTCAAACATAAAAAAAATCGCTTCCCACCTCTGTCGGAATGTTAAACCAAATTCGTCAGCGTAATTATTCACTTACACCAAATTACAAGGACATAAACGGGTAACAATAAGCCATCCTCCCTGAGGGGGTGGCAGGGGGAGGCTGGAGGTGGGGGGTGCCATTCCCGGGCAAATTTAGCAATTACCGTGCGTGGCGAATTCCGGGCGGGCCGGTAATGGCCACCTAGCCCGCCCGGGTATCCGGACGCCGGCCACGGGTACTGATATGTTCCGGGTTTGGAGAGATATTGCTTAGATGATAGGATTTGTAGCGATGGATTTGGTAGTATGTATTGTTTTGTGGGAATACTAACCCAAACGGATAGAAAATCAACCGGAAAACTGTAATAATAATTTATTTGGTAGTTTATTCACACAACAAATCTTGCAATACAAAACTTGCACAATTGCACATATCAGAGATAAAGATAGAAAAACTATCATCGTTGTAGCCGTTCAATCCCGCCTACCAATTTAAGTAATAACAAATCCCAAATTCCAGCATACTGTTTAATTCCATTTTCGACGACATAAGGCGTTTCAATTAACTCAAACCACTTGTACTAAAGTAGTAAAGCACATGAGAGGGGTCCGTTGTCCGTGGCTGGATTATCGGTGTGCTCGCAGCGCCTTTGTAACGCTCGGTAATGGCCTCTGTAAACACGAGTAATTGCTTATTTGAAGACTGCGGGTTGGCTTAGTGGGCGCGATATTGGGAGATACAATTGTGGTGTTTAGCCGGTTTTTGTGGTAATTTGGTGAGCGGGACGGAATAAGTAGGCTGAAATGTTTTTTGTAATATAGTTATGTTATTGGTGGTTGGATGCAATAACCTACTTAGGTATCTAAGAATCTACCTTATCTAAAAGTTACTACCTTATGTTTTTGTAGGCTACTGAGAATTTTGCGAAATCGTATTGAACCAATCTAACAAAGACTGCTTCTACTTCTACGGCAGTAACTTTTATGTTTTTGACTTTTTTAGATTTTATATATTTATGCAGATAACGGAATTACAATGAAAATCAAAGTAAGTCTGAAAGAAAAGAAATGACACCAACAAAAACAATCTAAGCCATTACACAATCAAAACGTTCCCATCTATCATTATTACGATCATCGCAACAAGCCCAAATAACCCATAACATTATAACATAACATAATTTAATTTAACATAAAATTAATGATCCTCTCGAAAATGTACGGTGATCGTATAAAATCGGAACAATTTAATAAACGGCGCCCTAATTCGTTTAGAGCCCCCTCTTGCCCCCTCAGCCGCCCCTGGCCCACGCGGGAACAAAGGGCCAACAGCACGCAAATATACTCCCTGCACGAAGGCACCCGGCCTATAATCGGATCAGTGTGATCTATCACCGCACTCACATTGTAATAATCAATTTATGAGATAAACTATAAATTATCCTGCATTGACTTCATTGTTGTTTTCGAATTGTTTTTTTGTTTGGTGGACTTACTTACGTGTATATTTTCTGTTAGTTTTTTTTAAAACTTATTTTGAAACTTTTAGACAAACCGTAAAACCCGAAAACAACCTGTAAATGTGTGAACATTATGGTCACCCCAGTTTTACAGCATTAATTTTAGAATACAATCTAGTCCGATTTTGGAATAAATATTTTGTAGGTATTTCTCTGAAACACAGACCTAGGTATATGTATAACATGAAGCGTCACACCTTTTACTATCCGGGGCGACAGAGGTAACGTTTTGGCCAGGTAGAGCCAATTCAGGCACGTTTATTTAAAGTTAAGAGAAAACATCTTGGTGCCCACATAAATCCTGTTTATTTTAATTTACTTTTGGCCTTTTTCTATTGATTTATATGTACCCTTTCATTTCTTTCCACTTCCACCCACTAATCCCACTAATATTATTGTGAAAGTTTGTGTGTGTGTAAATGTTTGTGTCTCTTTAACGATGAAACGGCTGATGGACGGTTTTGGATGAAACATCCTTATAGTTTATCAGCTAGATTAAACAAACATAAAAATTTACATACAGACACATACATTGCTTCTGGCCCCACACTAGAGCACCCTGTTATCACCAGAAGTAGGGTTACATTTTCTCAGTAAATTATGATACCTAAGTAAATGTAGACAAAGTTGCGGACGCCCCGGTTAGTTAGTATGTCATATTTTCATTGCCGAAATCAAAAAGGGATATTAGTTGTCAAAGGGACTGTAGTTTCAGGTACATTTCTGGTGCCACCTGATTTAGGAAAAGAGGATTCTCAATCAATAGCCCTTGTGACCCCTGCCTCTTTCAATAATTGGGCATTATCCCACAATAATTATGTTCATATTTATATCTGACCCTGGGGCCTGTTCGACGCTTCAATACGAATTCCCCGCCGAGTCCATCGTGTGGGGACAAGAGAGAGAGAGAGAGAAGATTCCACCGATTATCATTATTATTTATTTATGTGTGACTTTTGGCCGACGAACTAACAACGCTGAATAATACTGGTTCATAGCCCCAGGTCTTGAATGTTTACATGTTTGTGACGTCGCCTTTTCTGGTTTTCACGACACATAGGGTATCCTAGTGTGGGGCCAGAAGCAATGTATGTGTCGGCGGCCGATCGTAGAATCTGGCACATCATGATGTGCCCCGCCATTTCATGATATACCCAAGCAATTACTGGGCACATAATGATGTGGCGGGTTTTAACGAAAACATGTCTTTTTAAAAGCATTTGTATTCAGCACTACGTGATGTTTTTTTTTGTGTTATACATGTCAAACGAACACGAAGACTATTCGGGGGCTTCGCTGCGCTCGCCCCCTTTAGTCTTCACCTAAGCTACCGCAGTGTTTGCCTTATGAGATTTTATCATTTCCTGATATTTCACGTTTGGGCACAACATGATGTGCCCAATTCTACGATCGGCCGCCGACACATATAAATGTTATATTTTGTTCTGGAAGCTGGGTTTGGTATCTATACATATATTTACACATCCCGAATCATTAGTTAATGTGACCGTCCCATTGGAAGTATTGGGATTGATGTGCATTCGAATGTCCAGAGTCAAAAGTCTGGCGGCGGCGATGGGCTCTCGTCTTGTCATGCAAAAAGGAGAGTTGAATTTATACCTAAAGTCGTTGCAGGTGAAATTCTGTGAACCACGTATCGAAAAAATAAAGTAGTTGTTAATTTGATTTAAAATTTCGTAAGGACTTTTAAAAATCATAGCAACATGAATTTTAAAGTCATAATAGAAAGGCTGCCATTAAAAAATCAATTTGTTAACCCCGCCACTGACGGCGCTAAGTATAATAAATATTAATAGTGTGTAAGTATAGTGCGATCGTGTCAAGTGTCCCGCGAGACTGAAGGGGGGTGCGGGAAGGGGGTGATGCGTTTGGGGGGGCGGGCAGATGACTACAGTACAGAGTTGGAAACTTGGGGTTTAGGTATGAAAATAATTATAAAATTAAAAAACCACCCCGGTGTTTCATAAGCATGTTTTTTTAAGTTTAAATTCAGGCCATAAGAGCCCACTGATGCTTATTTTCAAAGCGCGCCATTATCTATTTCTCTTGTTTCCCAGCACAATCGCCTTGACATAACTGACACATTGTTTCGTAATTCGTGATTTCTTTATTGTACTCACTTAAATAAAGTTGTACCATTTATAACCACAAGACCATCCTTTATATAGTCGGCGCCAAAATTCTTTGCTTTTGAGCGAGCTGTGACCTCTCTCTCGCATAAGGTAAGCGTGAGAGAGAAACAAAGGCGACATCCAGACCAGAGCCACAAAAAACTTTGCACAAACTGTACCAGCCACCATCATCATTACAGGACTGACATAATTAATTATTTTTAAATTAACCCCTCGTCCGTCGCACGCGCCTCGCATTGTTGCATTTTGTACCACACGCCCACGATAACTTTGCACCTGGATTTGTGACGTCGTTACAGTGCTCGAAGGCAATTGCAAACCGGCGAGCTGCACACATAAATTGGTCGGGTTGTAATTATTCAGTAATAACACCGGTTAGTGGGACGAATTGTTGTGGGTTTCTTTGTTGGCTGTGTAATAGCCATTACCATAGGTAATGATTGCTAATAGGCGTAAACAGAATAGCAGTATGCACGAGTTCAAAAAACCACCGCAGTAAGACGTTTGTGTTTTACATAGCGAGGCTTTGGCTCTTGTCTTCTTTGATAGCAACAAATGTACAATACAATGAAAGTTTAAAAACCTAGGTTTATATTTCGGCACTTATCCCATAGAGATGTGCCTGTTCCTTGGAATAGTCAGTCAATAAAAGTCGGTATTTGGTATTATAATTTCTGCAGCTATTATTTTCTGAAATGGTCCCAAAAGTTACCAAAAGGAAGAGTTGTTGACCCAGAAAGAGATGGGGGGGATGAGCTACGTATTTTGGAGAAACTGGTGGATGACTGCTCAGGAACTATAAAGGAGATAAGCCTTTGCCCAGAAGTGGGACACCATGGGGTAAAAATAATAACAATTATACTTTTTGTAAAATGCTTAACCCGGAGGTGCACGAAACTAAATTAAAATGGCATTGGGTAATGTTGGCGTCGTTTTGACGTTTCCATGGAGTTTGGTCGATTTTGAGTATTGGCGGCCACTCATGCAAGTTATAAATTTTGAAATAGCAATTAAAAATAAGCTAATCTTAATATGGAGTACGTATAGCTATCATTTCGGGGCTGAGATATCTCACTTTAAATTTTTTTCAGTACAAAAAGTGTTACTAGAAGCTCTATTATCTCAGCTTCGAAATGGTTTACAGCAATGATTCCTCTTTAAATATAATACATTGTGATACTGCTACCAAATAATGATAAAGATATCGGTGGCCGCGAATAAAAAAATGACGCCAACAATGGTCCATAGTAGAGGTTACCCAAACCCCTTTAAGTTCCTTCTAAACAGTAGAAACAAATGACGATCCTGTGAGATGGGCGCTTAAATTAGTTTTTTGCAACTCATGTATATTTATTTTAAGACACTCCGTTACTAATAAAATAACCAGGCTATTACTCTCATGGTCCACACCACCGCCTCAGGGCCGACGTGACAATCCGACAAACTTGCAAAAAACAACGTTCACACTCTAATTGCCGATTACAGCAATTTGCTCATCGCGACACGTGACCGCTGCAAAGGGGCAGGCAGACAGACAACTGACCCCTTGATCACTCTTAGTAATGTTGCTGTACGGACTGTTTTTGCCTATTTTAAATTTAGTTGCAATTTTGAAAATAATTTGTAAGTTATATGTGGGTCTTATTAGAAGGGATGAAGGGTTAGTTTAGGGTTGTTAAGGGTAGCTTTGTCTAATGAGAGAATTTCCCCGATGTCCCGCTGTGCGGCGCGTGAGTCGTTTGTTATTTTTATATATTTTTTGTTTCCTTTTTGTTTACCGTTACTTGTTACTTCGGTTGGATTGAGGACAGATTACGTGGAGATTTAGTTTTAAGTATTGAAAGCTGATAAATATTTTACGGTGACATACACCGTAAAATTGTGAAAACCGTGAGATTATAATGTAACGGAAAAAAATCCTTAGATAATCTGGCGATAAATTATTAACAAGATCGACAGGGTTTAGCATTAGATATGCTTTTCTTGGTTTAGCATTCGCTTCGCTCACCCCCTATATCCTTCACCTACCCCGACCCACCACTTTGCTCAGACATTCATAATTTCACCTTATCAACTAACGCGTTATAATTGTAAGAAGTACGGTACAGTTTACAATTTATCGACAGATTACAATCTGACGAATTAAATTCGTTAGATTGTAATCTAAAGGGTTTCACAATTTCACGGTGACGTCACACACACACACGTGGTGATATCTAGGTTATGTTATATAGCTTGTTTATCTGAAAAGGGTATGTAGGTCTTACTGTTACGGTAACTAAATTCGGCATGTATTCTGAATAATACGGTAGCTAGCAATACGAACTTCAAATTACATTATTTATTTAAAGCTCCTTACATGCTCTGCATGTTCTACTTAAGTATATAAATTGAAGTTATAATTAAGTACCTCCTTGCTATTTAACCCCTTCACTCGCAGAAGCGAACTATTGTTATATAAGATGTGTCGGCGAACCAGTTAATAGTTTAAGGTACTTACATCAGTTAGTTTAGACCAATGTTTAGATTCATTGGTGGTGGTTAAAATGGTTAAAGTCCCAACAATACTAGTAGAGTATAGCAGCCAGGCACGATGTAATTGAGTTAACTTCAATCTCTCAAACTCTACAATCAAATCACGAGGAGGGCGAGAGGCGATCAATCGGCATTCAACATAATCGCGCCCCTAAACAACATTACCCAGCCGACCAGTATTAGTAGAGCAGACCCCCAGATGACGTCACAAGTGATTTGATCGGAGTTGTAACTTGTAACTAACCGAGGACATCTATTCGTGTAGCGGCGGCGGCGGCGGCGGCGGCGGATGTAGGGCGTCTCGCAAATGGATGGACAATCTGGTTCTATAGAGATAATTGATGTTTTGAAAGCTGTTCGCAAATCAAAACAATACGTTGACCATTTAGAGAAATCGAGATATTTCAAGCAATATCCTTATAATTTAGTAAGATATCGAGCTTGCTAGTTAGTTATAATCCCTAATAGTCACAGTTGCAAATTATGAAGGAAAGTGCGGTTTTTCAAACGTTTTCATGACGAGACCCAACCCAATAGAGCTTTCGAGCTTTCAAGACACGACAATCGAATTTCGAAATCTAGTCAAGCAACACCCAATTCGATAACAATAACAAATCAAAATCAAGAAATAAGCAACCAAAACGACTCATACTTGCTTGCGCTCGCACACAGCTACTTTACTTATACATGAAAATTCCTGAACTCAGACTGACAAACTCAGATATGCCGATATATATATAGTTGGCACATCACCAGCAAGCCGACCAATAAGCAAGTAGCAGGTCTCGAAAGAGAATCGATTCGCTCTCAATCGCCCCGTCTTTGGCTGTCAAACGAACAGTTGCGACTGTCAAATGTACTGGGTTTGGTCGAATTCGTTCGTTTGACAGTCAAAGACGGGACGATTGAGAGCGAATCGTTTCTCTTGCTAGACCCGCAGGCAGGTCGTGCATCAACGCGGAGCATGCCACACTCGATGTCACGGAACGGTCTATTGTCGGCAAATGTGATTATGTCGGCTGCTCACTCTCTCCCGACCTCGCCTTGCCTCGCCTCGCCGTCCGCGGACAAGCGATGTCTCCATTACGGTGATTCGTGATTCGATTCATTACAATAATGTCGGGGGAGCGATCTCAACAAAAACTCATAAGTCGCGGTTTATGTGGATACTGATGCAATTACTTGCGATCTTCGGAAATCTCATCTTGTTGAGAAACAAAAGAGAAATGACAGTGGTGAAGCGAATGTCGCTCTTGAGATGAGTCGTCTAACGCGATATTCAGGAAAAATTGTGACGATCCCCTTCGATAAGATGTAAGCAGATTTGGCATAAGCTGTATCAGTTTTTCCATGTATTTAAAGGCGAATAAGTGGCGAATGAGGGGGGACTTATTCGCATTATAAGTGGCGAATGATGGTTTTTTACGACAGATATTAGAGTAGTTTAATATAGAATAGCGTGACGCCGCGCCGCATCAGTGCTAACTAAATTAGTAACACCGACTGATTGTTAGTTTGTCGAGCGTGGCGAATTTACATGAACATTTTCCAATAATGGGGGTTTAATGACTATATTTTATACTTATAAAGGCAATCATAAAACACCTTGTGACAAAACAAACACAGAATTAGTCGGTTTAGATCGGTGTTTAGTAAAAGTTGTCAAGAATAGTGTTTTCTAAAAAAAACTTAGCCTTTGACTAATCCTGTCTGTTACACCCTGTGCTGTTACACAACAGACAAGTTTGTAAACTCAAGTGGTTCCCCCTTCAGTCTCAGTCAGTTCGCGGCATCATTTGTCAAACATTTAGAACGCTTCATCGTATCATTGCCGCGCCATTTGATACATTCCGCGCGAATAACAACACCCGTGGTTACTGGGACTCTGGGAGGAGAACTATTGCTATTAGTAGGAAATGCAAGAAGACGATTAAAAGAACATTACCTAAATAAACCGTCGTCGTGAGGAAACCTTCATTACTTCATAGTAGTCCACGGCTACGGGGCGATAGCCCCCTGTCACGCAAAATGGAGTATTGAACAACTGGCTAAAAGTGGGCACAGTTGTGCCTCTGCCACCCTGCATGGGAAAAGGCGTGACGCTTGGTTATGTTATAAAAATATCTGGCGACCGAGCTTTGATGGGATATTTCTCGAACTAGCCTTTGAAAGACTACTGTGTGTGCTATGCTAACCTGACGAGCTATAATTGAGCGAAACTACGCTTCTTGCACCCCGCCTAGTAAACTACGCTTCTTGCACCCCGCGTAGTAAACTACGCTTCTTCCACTCCGCGTAGTAAACTACGCTTCTTCCACCCCGCCTAGTAAACTACGCTTCTTCCACCCCGCCTAGTAAACTACGCTTCTTCCACCCCGCCTAGTAAACTACGCTTCTTCCACCCCGCCTAGTAAACTACGCTTCTTCCACCCCGCCTAGTAAACTACGCTTTTTCCACCCCGCCTAGTAAACTACGCTTCTTCCACCCCGCCTAGTAAACTACGCTTCTTCCACCCCGCCTAGTAAACTACGCTTCTTCCACCCCGCCTAGTAAACTACGCTTCTTCCACCCCTCCTAGTAAACTACGCTTCTTCCACCCCGCCTAGTAAACTACGCTTCTTCCACCCCGCCTAGTAAACTACGCTTCTTCCACCCCGCCTAGTAAACTACGCTTGCACCCCGCCTAGTAAACTACGCTTCTTGCACCCCGCCTAGTAAACTACGCTTCTTCCACCCCGCCTAGTAAACTACGCTTCTTCCACCCCGCCTAGTAAACTACGCTTCTTCCACCCCGCCTAGTAAACTACGCTTCTTCCACCCCGCCTAGTAAACTACGCTTCTTCCACCCCGCCTAGTAAACTACGCTTCTTCCACCCCGCCTAGTAAACTACGCTTCTTCCACCCCGCCTAGTAAACTACGCTTCTTCCACCCCGCCTAGTAAACTACGCTTCTTCCACCCCGCCTAGTAAACTACGCTTCTTCCACCCCGCCTAGTAAACTACGCTTCTTCCACCCCGCCTAGTAAACTACGCTTCTTGCACCCCGCCTAGTAAACTACGCTTCTTCCACCCCGCCTAGTAAACTACGCTTCTTCCACCCCGCCTAGTAAAAGAGTGTCACTATTAAGTATTTATTTTCTTAGTGAGAGGTAATCAGAGTTGCTGCTGATCTCGGCTTATGGTATTTGTTAAACCTTCCGAAATGCGAAGTAGGCGATGCAGTTGATGTCCGGTGCAGATCTTAACGCCTGTGCCCCTCGGTGGAGACACCTATACCTGAGCTATTTACTTCGTCTTTCAAAATAAAACCCGGTGTCTTATACACAAAACCCGAGGCAATTTTAAAACGCCACTTACAGAAACGCTAAGTGACAGTGATTTATATTCACAAGAAGTATTAACTGGCGAGCGAACTGCAGCCGGGAACCGGTTTAAAAGCGGGCAAATTGGGTAAGAAGAGGATAAAAACCGGGTAAGGAGTGAATCGGGCAAATACTTGGCAGTTTGCGACTCTGTTAAAACTTTGACGTTGAACGGGAGATGGAGCGACGCGAAAACTGTAGACTTGTGAGACAAATATCGCGTAAAGCACAAATAAAATGTCAAATATCTCCAACGCCCTCTATTGATAGACTGATGATAATGAACAAAAGATTTTTCGCATTGTTACATTTTTCTCTGAGTAAAAAGAACCTTTCTGCCATTTCTTTACAGCTTAGGTAATATTAAGTGACAGCTCGATGACCAAAGCTTCAAATTTTCGTCCCGCGGGCGCAGACAGGATGATATATCCTCTCCCTAAGTCTACGGGTCACGTGTTCGATTCCCGATCCGGTTGAATCTCAAAAGTGACCGATGCCGATGATAGAAGATTCCTAAACAGAATCTTGTATATTTTATCTTCTTGGTTCGGTCACCCACGCATTACCGTACTGTATAAGGAAAATGTACAGTACAATGTCTCACCAAGTCTCTATCCTACCCGGTTGGTCTAGGGCGGGCGGGGCGCGGGGCGGGCGGGGCGCGGGGCGCGGGGCGGGCGGCACACAAGTTTATAATTGAGCTGCATCTAGTTAACGGAACAATATCGACAGCGGGGGAGAGGGGAGGGGGTCAGGTAGAAGTCAGTGGAAGCTCAGTGGCTGGTTGGTCTTGGTATGAAGTTTATGACGGGATGATAGAAAACTAATACAGGGTGTAACAGAAAGGGGTGTACAAGTCACAAGAGGGTTGTTAGGGTCATCATTCTGGACAACTTTCACTATGGGACCGACTTGATCAGAGCAACTTTATTTTTCACTCCACCATCAGCTGAACGCAGCAGGCCCGAAATGTACTGAGTTAATAAAAATAAAGTCGCTCTGATCAAGTCGGTCCCATAGTGAAAGTTGTTCAGAATGATGTCCCTAACAACCCTCTTTCGGCTTGTACACCCCCATTCTGTTACAACCTGTATATCTCCAAAGGCTGCTATTATACCTGTAAATTTCAACTGTCTAGCTACGAGTACCACGGTTCATGAGATACAGCCTGGTGACAGACAGACAGACAGACAGACAGACAGACAGACAGACAGACAGACAGACGGACAGAGAAGTCTCAGTAATAGGGTCCCGTTTGGCACCCTTCGGGTACGGAACCCTAAAAACGGGTCTTTGAATGATCATGATCAATGACGTAATGTGTTCAGCAGACTTGACATCCTGATGTTGTGTCGAAAATGTTACACTGGATTTCTGAACCGATTATGTGCGCCTCTGCAACATTGGGGAACATTGGGGAAAAAATACAAATCGAAGAATACCGCGACCACCGAATTGAATACGTAGACAAGTTTTATGAATTTGAAAATAAGTTTTCGATACCGGGAAACTGATTAGGGATTGAACTAACGTCAAAAATTAAGTAAATTTGGTTTGCTGGAAGATATCTCTTTTCAGAAATAAGCTCGCCTTTGTACATGTTTTTTTTCCAATATTAAGTGTCTGTAATATGTTTTCTGTGCAATAAAGTATAAAGTATAGGTATAAAGTAAATATTTTCTTTCAATGACACCCCGGTAACAAAGATGCATTTCGCTTCATCTCTCTTGCGGAACGCTACAAAATGTTACGTTACGATGTTACATGAATTTTCCTTCTCAATGAATCGCATGTTGTCTAGGTGCTGATATTTTTCTTTATTCCTTCGGCCCGAATATTCCAAGAGTATCTATCCCCTAGTTTAATCGACAAGAGACCGCAAGTAATCCAGTTATCTGTTGTTTTATGAGTCCGTCAGCCGCGCGCGCCGCGCCGCGCCCGCCCTGCCGCGAGATTTGTGTCTGTGGCGCGTACCTACTTGTTTACAGTCTGTTGTGCTATTACCGGGGAGTAATGTGCGTTAGAACAAATTCGGGTTTTGGGGGAAAAACTCCTTGTTGTTTATAAAATAGATATAGTTCTATTAACTTCCTACGAGCTTACAACACACTCTACTGGCTGTGATTTATTCAAACTGGTAGCGCCATCTGTACCTCGAAGTTGCAACTCCTTTTGTACATTTGTTAATTGGTATGTTTATGAATTGTTCTTTACTTATATTTGTATTTTTTGACATTTATATTTCATTGTAAATAAAAAACAATTCATAAATATACCATTTATAACAAACGTACAAAAGGAGTTGCAACTTCGAGGTTGCGTCCGCAACACCATCTATTGAGGGGCGGCAGAACAGCAAAACTAGCCTTATGAAGGCTTCTGCTCTGAATGTAGCAAAATCCACGAGATAGGTACATTGCTTCTAGGTAGATCACCTCCTTTTATGTATAGTTTGTTATGTTATAAATAGTTAAGTTAGATTAAATATACCTCGTGGGAGCTAGACACAGACCCGGGGGTTGTTTTCTTCCTTCCCCAACCGGAATTTGAACCAGGGACCTATAGCTTGAGAAGCAGAGCTTTGCACCACAACGCTAACAAAAGTCGTTCAATTCTGACTTCACCAATAAAAAAATTCATATACCAGCACCGATTCTACTAAGCATTTTTACCATTCAGAAAAGTAAACTATTTCGTCTAACCGGTCTCAAATAGTTCAGCCTGCGGGTACAGTTTGAGTGGGATATAAATAAACAGATCTGAACGCCAACAAGCAACCCTCAGCCTCGAGGAGGTCTCACAACCGGCAAAAGGTGAGGAAATAGTAACAAGGTCTCTAAAGGACTCCAATTCCTCGACTTCAAATAGTTTTATCACTGGCCCTGGATTCTGCTTACAAAATCACTACTCAATGACAATGACAGGTGATGTGGTAATGGCGATCGCGGTAAAAAAAGATATGAAACAAGTTAGCTTAGTTTTAATTTTAATTCAATATTATTCATAGGCCTTTGCCCAGCAGTGGGACACTTTAATGGCTAAATAAAAAAAAAAAAAAATATTCAACAGGACCGGGGAGATTGGCGCTATAGAGAAGAGGCCTGTGCCAGCGGTGGGTCGATGTGGGCTGAGGATGAATGAATGAATGAATGAATGTATGAATGAATGAATGAATGAATACCGAAATCTCTATCAAAAACAAGACTTACGACTAGCCTTTCGACCAACCGAGATATCTCGACCCATTATCGATCGAAATAAATATAAATCGAGATCTTTATCGACGGATTTACAATACAATACAATACAATACAATAAATCTTTATTTCAGGACATAATAATCCCATATCCATATATACCTTAAAACTAGACATAAATATAAAATATAACAATATTAACTAGCCTAGCTAGGGATTTAGGCGGTATCAAAACCGGTATCTCGACTGGGGAGATGATCTCGATAGCGCGAGAATCGGGGGCCTGGGGTCCAACAGGTACCGTCAACAAGACAAGTGCTTGCTAGTGCTGACCGTCCAATTTGTAGACACTCACGCGGTAGGGTTAGCAAAAACTCGCACCCAGAGGGCTTTAAGTTCGTTAATAATGGAAAGGGTCAAAGGGTCAATAGTTTGCTGTTATGTGAACTCAAATTGTGGTGAGTAGAGGGACCTGATAGGATTTTGCAGTTAGGTGTGTTGTATTGAAAAGGAGTTATTTCAAAGAGTCGCTGTAACAACAATACTTAATTATCTCATATCATCTATTAAAGCCTAATAAACATTATTGGGATAAAAGACTATTCTACTAGGGTGGATCATTACTAAATAATTGTTAATAAAAGTTTAAAACATATGCTAAGACCCGAACATATTAAAAATACCCAAAAATGTGGTTTCCTCAGTTAGTCCTATTAGGTAGAGTTTGAGTTGCAGTTTAGATACTATTTTTTGAGGTATTTTGATATTTTCAGATCGCCGCATCAGAAACTGGCCCTATGCACTTACAAGTAGGCCCACGACCACACATCTCGCCGACTCTCAGCCCTCAACATGCTTCTTCCAATCTCCATCTCCTACAACAACTTCACCTGACAGTCGAGCCCCGACCTACACGCTCATTATCGCATTGTATCCACAAATAATAATAATAAGACCCTTCCATCAATATTATTTTAATAAAACCAAGACCCTTACATCAATATTACAATAATAATAAGGCGATATAATAAGTCTTTTGTGAACTCCGTGGGATGAAGATGAGATGACTTGAATTGAAGACTTGTTGAAATAGATGACTTATTAATATTGTCGTGTTTATATTAATAGGTTGGGATTAAGACAACATCAACAAAGTATAGTGATCCAACACTGATTGGCCAGTCAAATAAAACAAGTGACGGCGCTACATTATATTTTGATCATATTTGATCTTTTAATGAAACAAGACGTCATTGTGATGTGCTTTGCACAAAGGAATACCTATTTTAAAAAAATAACAGAAAATTCAGATGGACGGAAACTTGTAGACAAATGACAAAGTTTTATCAAGCACAGCACCACTAACGTCTAAATAGAGTTGGATTTGGAATAAATTGGTTCTGTTTAAATAATTAATGATTAATATTTCGTGTATTTATATGATATGTTATTTAAGATTAAGAGCTTATATATATATTACCTTATATTAGGAGCTTAGCATAAAAGCTATTTATTAAAATAACATTTATCTACAAATAACAAGATAGAAAGCAAAGAACAGACTTACACCAGAGCAGCGAAGAATACAAAAAATAAAGAATAAAATCTAATTCAGCTTAATAAAAAGATCTACAGGTTTTGGAAGGACGTTATATCAAAAGAGACCCTAATCACCTTAATAATATTCCTCGAAATAACTTATACATTTCAATATGCGTGTCAGCTTGGATTGGACAACCTGTGAGTTACACACATCTGTGCAAACAAGCTAAGTATGTTACATACATACCTTTCTGGTAAATTTTGGACTCGTGACTTTATTTTTGAAATTAGCTTGGTTGTATTTTAATCAAAATATTTTTTTAGTGCATCTGATAAAATTATACAGATTTAAATTTAAAGCGGTAACTCATCTTATTTTAAACGAGATTTAGCTAAATTGTTTTTGGTAGGATACATCCTTTCTTTAGGTTAGTTAAACTATCTGCTACAAAGAGTAGATAAGTAGGTAGTTAGAATTTTGCAACCGTTTTTCAATGCACAATAAAACCAGGATGCAAGTTAAAAGTCCTCCCCGTTCCGGCCGACAGATGGCGCTGACTGAACCAACATGGCGGCCGCCCGTGTTTATTTAATAAAATAACAGAATAACAAGTCTGCGATAACAACCGGTGACAAGTTAATAGCACTCTCGATACGCTCTCGTGGCTCAGGTAATCGGTGACGAAGCACTTTCGTGGTAGGCCCCCGACACCCACTTGCAGGCTGTTCAGTGTGTGTCAGTGCCTTTGTATATCTTTTTAATGAGCACGGCCGTTTGGCGCGCTTTTTCGTACTGGCCACTAATTTGACGTGTTTATTTTGTTACCTTTTTGTGTTTTTCTTTCTTTTGAGATTTGGGTTAATTTGTTTTAAAATGTATGTTGGAAGTTGGAAATGGTGTTAGGGATTGGGGAAAAAGTATTGTTTTACGGACACTGAATGCATTTATTTTATTCTGCCGCGCTAACAGTATCAGCAGTAAGTATGTTGGACATGAAACCGAGAAAATGGCGCTCAAAGTTTTTATCACAATATTACTTGTCTTGTCTTTAATTTTGAGCAATATAAGTTTTTGTTATTTTTTACATATAGCTTATCTGACGTTCTTTAAATCTATGTAACTATTCATCCTAAATTTAGTTTATTTATATTTTAAAATGACATAAAAGCGTTTATCCTAAGCAAGAGTTCAATATTTTCAAATATGATCGCTTAGAATATCCGCAGCAAGTCTGTAGTTACTGTCAATATGGATATGGTAAGTAGCATAATTACTAAAAGCATAGTTACTGTCAATATGGTAAATAGTCTATATAACATAAAGCATGGGTTGGGTGCAAATTTTAAACAACTTCTTGTTTTTAAAGGTTTATTGAAAGTTTTCATTCTAAGAACTAAAATTATGCATACATTAAGATCCTTTACTATAAGTGGCACGAGATTGAGATGATTAGGTTACTAATACTATAATAATTATCTATCAAATACAAATGAACTATTTTTTTTTCCTATTCTAATTTCTCAACATCATCTGAAATATCGAGGTTGAGCCAAAAGCTCCTTCGGTTTTGTGGCATTAAATCTATTTATGTTATTTTTAGTAGATGCCAGTATCCCACTGTTAGAAGACTACTGTGTAAAATCGGGAAAACGCCCCGTGACTTTTATACTTGTTTTGGAGAAAATCTAAAACTAGCATATTATTGTCAGATTCGGTTTGGTTTTTCTTGCAACAAAGCATAAATTCGCCCCTTTTTGCCTCTTTAACCATGATATGTTTAAGGTATAGTCTTTTTTTGTGTTGTTACTGCTCATGTGCTAAGCATCACTATAACTTGATATAAGGAGAACATTTTTTTTACATTAACTGTACTTACTGTGGTTATGCTAAGTACTCTTTATCACAATTTATGACTTACTGCTGATATGATTACCAAAATATAATAATCTAGCTAAATATTAAACGCGGGATCAATTTCATATGATAGAGCTCACTGCGCTGATTCTGAATCTGTATGAAACTCATTTTTTTTAAACTCGACTTACTGTACTTATCGTTAGCGCAGCAGTATTTTGGTCAGTTAAATGTAGAGTCAGGATCATAACAGCAGTTTTTAGTTTCCCACGTTACAGTTAAGTTAAGATATTGCTTCACTACTCGAATTGCGTAACGTGCGTACCAGAAAAAGGTTGAAAAAAGTTACCTGTGGCTAACTTAAATATAACCCAGTCCAACATCATTAGTCGACCCGCAGTTGTACACAATAATGAGCCTGATTATGTTGGCACAAGTGTTAGTTGTCACAATTGTGTATTTGCCGTGGACATTCCGCACCATATTTGCTTCCGCGACAGACCAAAGTGGTCTGTGTCTGTGTACCGAATGATCCAACAATTCTGTTTGCATTTCGTTACTCTGTGACGCCTTCACTTAATTAGATGTTGACTTTGATTGGGCGCGCTTTTTTGTCCATGTGTTTATTTATGAAATTTTACTAAGTAATCAATACCATGGATGAATCTTAGGTACCTACCAACTCAATTAAGCATATCCAATGTATTCGTCCGTGTATCATCATCAAGCCTTGTTCGGCGGTTGGTGGTACAAACACAATAAAATATTATATTTCATATTCATCAGACTACATTAACATCAATCAATATGCTGCTCTGTTTTTAAAAAGCTGCAAATGCGAAGCAAGCAAGGAGGAGGAATAGCAGATTATGAATTTAGATTCAAGCTAATTTGAGCGAAACTTTTTTGTGTGAATTCTCCGAGAACACCCGCCGCCAAAAAGTGTCACGTGATATGAAGTCGCAATGAGAAAGTATTTTTTTTATTATCATTGTAATTTATGCCTTATTTTCATTGTACTAAAGTGAAATTGTCAATCCTATTGAGAAAAGCATGAAAACTCGGAAATACGTGATTTTTTAGTTACGAAACCTAGTTCGATCGATTTTTTACCCCCAAAAACCCCGTCATTGCACATCGAAATCTCCAGCGTCTTTTTCTAGCTCAAAACATAATATATCGTTACCCCGTTAGATACATATACTTACAGATAGATCTAAATATTCCTCACATCATATATGATGGTGGCCCACGGCCAGTCCTCACATCATATATGACGGTGGCCCTCGGCCAGTCTGTAGCGCAAAATAGGGAAAACACAGGTTTCTGAAAAAAATGCTCTTGTTATACATGTTTATATTTGTCTGTTTTGTGTAGTAAAATAGAAGAATAAAAAATACGTAGGTATGTAAGTATTACGAAATGTTAAAACGACACTAAAGTGTTCAAAGATCATGAATCATATAATAATTAACAACATGTTTTATTTTGCTTGCGAAAAGACAGTTTCGTAATACGAGTGAAACGTTTTATTATGACTCTCTCGATCTATTAGCACCTTTACATACCTAATAGTAACTGAATTAAGTGAGACTATACTATTTAATCACTAACTTGCTTGTATGCTGAAATAGTAGTTTGTTACACAAGGGGTGAAAGAGAGCTATTTCGGACGAAGGTCCAATTTGGAGCCCGTGCGAGCGCAGCTCGCAAAGGGCGCTTAGGAACGAGTCTACCCGAGATATTTAGACCCTAGAGCGAGCGAAGCGAGCGAAGGCGAATATAGTTCGAGGGTAAAATAGCTACTTACACCCCGAGGTAAGCATAATACTTTACATCATTCGAGCGAGGTAAATTAAACGGAAAGACTTAGAACGACTGCGGTCGCAGATGCTTAAGCAGTTATGCATGATGATTTTTAAATGTAGATTTGTGTACTTATAGACGATATCAAAATACGGGGACCGTCAGAAATCAGTTTAGTTAAGTTTAGAGTCATATTTTTAATAATCGCCATTTCAAGCATTCGGGACACGTGGGGAAGTATTAGGTGAGGAAAAGACTGATTTTATATCGAAAAAGCCGTTAAAAGTTCACTGACCACGAGGTCAAGAAAAACCGTCTCGTGTGCATGAGCGTACTAAACCGGTGCCGGTGCCGGGCCGGGGCGTGTTAAAAAACGGCTAAACGCGGTTTCCCTAACAATTATTATTTATGAAAAAAACTGAGTCGTACGTATCGCCACATCTGTGCGCCACACTGTCAAGCATAGTGAGTGGTAGTCTGTGGTAGGTTCTTCGTCATGACATGAACCATTTAAACATCAGAGTGTGTAATGAGTTTGAAAATGGAACAATTTCTAGTTTTCATTGCCCGGCTTCGGAAACGCGAACTTTCACGGACTCTTTTGACAGCAGTAAAACCTCTTTCCCGAGCTCGGATGATGTAAAAGTCAATTATACAGCTCTATACCGCCGGATAATACTTATTATAGGAATTCACTGACAGAAGCGCAACTATTGAATCCAATCCGCAATATCGCAAATCCGGTTTAAATATGATAATCGGATATATTAATATCATATCGAAATTGCATTCGAATCGAGTCGTAGGAGCGAGTAATTAAAAAACATATTTAGGGATGTGTAGGCCAAGGGCTTACAGGGCCCTTCGCTTTGACAAGTCGGCTGGCAAAGCCGATTTGAGGTTTTCCAGACTGATTTTATTTTTCAATAATTGAGAGCTCATTGAGTTGTTGCTGATGTCTTATTAAATGTTTGGTTCATCAGAATTCGGATTCTCGGGACGCAAAGTTGCTAAAATGAATAGAACGCGACTTATATCATTCGGTATGTAGGGGACGCCCAAAAAGGTCTTATGAGACCAAATTGGACAAATAAGAAGTACCTACGGGTGCGGGACGAGACCCCTTCGTCGGCGGGTAATTTTATAACAATTACATTTTAATTGTTATCTGCCCATAGCGGCCACTTCACAGACGAGGGGTATGTTGTGGAAGCGAGAGGTGTATGCCACAGGATCGTAGTAAGTGGAGTTCTTTAGTTTCTGCTTACCCCTCTTCTGGGACAATGTATGCATGTAATCATATTTACAAATATATACAATACAGGGTTACTTTTGGACGTCTAGCCAAAAGTAACTATTATTTTAGCGACATCATTCTGAGCAACTTTCTCTAAGAAACCGATTTGATCAGAGCAACTTTATTTTTCACTTCACAGTACATTTTGGCCTGAGCAAATCGTATACGCTATTTACGATCTATTTGCGATTCTTTAGGAGCATACCAAATGACGCCATTTTGGGTGTTTTAGATGCGATAGCGATCCAGTATAAGTGCGTTTCTCAGAGCAGCATCAGGCCCCAGCTCTATTGGACGACAATTCACGGTCACCCTTTATTTATGATATTCACAAAAGCGGATTATATTTAGTATAGGTACATGAACCGCATCATTAACATTACAGAACCATATTGACTGTTTTATTAACATTACAGAACCATATTGGCTGTTTTATTAACATTACAGAACCATATTGGCTGTTTTATTAACATTACAGAACCATATTGACTGTTTTATTAACATTACAGAACCATATTGGCTGTTTTATTAACATTACAGAACCATATTGACTGTTTTATTAACATTACAGAACCATATTGGCTGTTTTATTTTTCTGATATTTCCTCCGTCACGAGTTACACGAATGCGGTGGGTCAGCTGATGTGTGGGGAGAAGTGAAAAGTGAATCGGTTTCCTAGTGAAAGTTGCTCAGAATGATGTCCCTAAAATAATAGTAAATTTTGGCTAGGGGTTTAAAAATAACTCTGTATTTAAGCATATAGGTAAAGGAATGTACTTCCAACAGTAAATAGTTACACACTGATCATAGTTTAAACTACCTACTTAGGTAACTTATTCTGTCTAGATATTTCTACATATTCGTCAAACATAGTTTCTGACAGGAAACTGTAAGGCCATTAGCCTACATACTTATCACATACAAATTATTGCTTCAACAACATTTAACTCATATCATAATAATAGAACCTTAATACGACCATTACAAGACCCTCACAGCAATTTAAAACGATGCCAGCAGATATGTTTACATCACATCAATTTATAACCATTTGAATATTCATAGTAAGCTACACTCATACGCTTCAATTCTAAACCCTATGGCACTTAAAATAAACGTACTTACAAGTACAACAAAAAAGTGTGCAATATCTAGTACCCAGCAGTATACCGTTGCTTGTATCATGGCCGCCGCCGCCGCATTGGCCCACTATTCCATATTATTACGACTTAATAGATCCCAAAAAGACCTATTTATTAATTTTTACTTCAGTACATGTTTTGATCAATCAATTACTAGAGCCATGAGTTGAGCAAGTGTTCCTAATTAGTTGTCAATTGGACGGCTATCGTCAAAATTACTTGTCCATAGTATAAACCGAACGAATCAACTAGTCACCTCGCTGGAGTGCAATAACCTAGAGCGCAGTATCGTGGACATCTTTCGAGGTGCCTACTTAAATTGTTAGGGTAGTAGAGTATGATATTGGAGTACCTAATGAGATAGATTTGCCCAATATGGGCGAATGGTTGTGGACGTCCAAAGTCGCATATTCATGGCTGCTAGTTGCCTCGTTGGAACAGCTGGCTTGTGGTCCAAGTGATGAAAGATGGGAGGGTGCAGGGCTCGTATTATATTTTTAACCGACTTCAAAAAAGGAGGGGGTTATCAATTCGGTAGAATGTTGTTTTTTTTACCATATTTTTTTTTAATGTTTGGTACATTGAAACTAGTAATATTTATGAACCGATTCCAAAAATTATTTCTTTGTTCAAAAGGGAAGCCTAATATTTTAGTATGGTCCATTTTTTTAAAATCCGGATTCGGTCCATTAGTTAGGTTTCTACATGATAAAATAAACTGTGAAGTTCAATTTATTTTTATATGGGACATTATACATCCAATTTTTTTGTGACTTTTCGGTGTATTAGTCATTGTCACGAGATATATCCTGGCTGTTAGGATCGCATATTCATTTACATTATGTAATACGTGGAGTTCACTGTCAGGAGACAGATTTTGTAGGCTCGTATTCGGATCTATAGACTACACTGCAAAACAAGCGGGGAGGACCAAGTAATAGGTCATGAAGTCGGTTTTTTTAAGTTTTTAACTGGGCGAATTATAGATGAACTATTGTATCTAAAGTTATATACGCACAAACATCAACTCTTTATGTCTGTCTTATATATATTTTTGTTTAAGTTTAACAGATTAAGAACAATCATGATACTTTTTTTTATTTTGTACCTCATTATAATTTTCTTGGGAAATCGCAAGGAATGGGAAATAAAGAAAAAATATTTTGTTGGTAAAAAAAAGGCAAGGAATAGATAAACTCGTCAATGGCAAAGTCGAAATAATCCACTCCGTTTTTTAAACTCACTTAAACTATTAGCTTACGATTTTTTAAACTATACTAGGATACCTCTTGTAGACCAAACGTACTAACATTTATTAACAGTTTCCTTTCACTTGGACCACCTGAAGCAACACATAAAGCATATAATTTGTTCCATATTACCCCGCGCGTGTGTAGTTGCGTACTGCCTGTCACTCACTCGTAGTTCCCGAGTCAGATGGCTAACAATGTGACTTGCACTTCTGACTACTGAAACGATTTCGAACAAATTCGGTAATTGGATAGTTTAGAAAAAAATTGTGAAGGTTAGCGGATTGGCTGTAAAGAGGAATTTTGAGGCAATTGTTAGTTTTGAAATTGGTTTGATATAGCGGTTCTATCTTAATTAGCATTTTCAATGTACTAATTCTTTGTGGTAGTACTATTATCTAATGCTTTTTTTAAAGTTTACGTTATATTTTTCAGACCTACTTCAGTGCAATTGAATTTTGTGAGAAAAACCTGATATTTTTGCTACAATTACATAATATTGATTAAATACGAAAACTCTTAACGTTTTTAACTCAAAACAACATAGCGTTATGGCTTTTCCCATGCGGGGCGGCAGAGGTACAACTGTGCCCACTTTTAGTGCTCCAACCTCCTTCTTAATTTCTTTAGGGTCTCTCAAGAGACGGATAAACAGACAGATAACTTTTTTTGACACTTTCTGTACGTGTGGAATGTTAAAAGCCCCAGATAAACAGACAGATAAAGGCTATCTGAGGAAGCAGAGAACGGCAATAAATGATGAATTGAATTTCAATGATATTGTTGAACCGCAGGCATGTATCAAGACAATTCTCCTCACCGTCCATTTAACTGCCTCCACCACAATACGCCAAGCGACAACAGAATAAAATCTCCCCAGTTAATATCACCAGGATAAAATAAAATGAGGAAATTGAGGAAAATCCCCAAGTTTCCTAAAGAAGCCTAAGCAGGGAGGGAGAAATAAAATTTCAATTATGAAAGTATGAAATCGCGACTCGTATTGATTTCCCCCCGAGGGGTGGGCAGGGAGGGGGGAGGGGGGCGGGGGGGGGTCTATCGTACATATTTGATCCGTTTTTAGATTGGCTTTTAGTGTAATATGATTGGAGTGTGGTTAGAGGAGTTGGCTGAAACTTGGATGATTGGATTGTATTTTGACGACATGGCTTCTTTCAGCTTTTTATGAAATAGGTATAGTTACTGAAATTGAGTAGGTTTGGAGACAAATCGTAAATAGAATAGACTAGTATGTGTAAGCTGATTGTCTTGATGATTGTCTTTTTGCACCAAACTAATAGATACTTTTTTCACCCATTGAAGAAAATTATCCTCAGTAGGCACTTATATGTATAGCGGTAATTATCTTCATTTCTTTGATGGTCTGAACTCTGGAACTTCATATCCAACCATTAATTAGTAAGAGCTATTCCAAAACAATGATTCGGCCCAAACAAAAGGCCCAATCGACCCAAGGTAACCGGTTAACCTGTCACCGTAACCCGGCATTAACTCGTAAACTAATCAAACGGTGCCACCGGCACACCGCTCGCTCCGACAAATTGGATAATAACCCGGTGAGTCCCGGCCGCACCCGTGACGTCATTGTGGCGCAAATTGCCGCCAAATTGCTCGCAGGCTTCACAATCGCGAGCGCGCCTGCACCTGATTGGTCGACACGCCCCGCGCCCCCCGCGCGCCCCGCACCGCAAACTCCATTCAATTCGCGGAGAAATGAAATTATGCACTCCGTAAATAAGAACGCTTTTGTGGACGTCTTATTTAAACTACCAGCTTAATGAAATCGCTGACTGTCCGATTCCTTTGTGGATCGAACTCGATTGCTTGCGCTGTCCTCGAGTCCCTAGCCCCTCGCCGTGTCATGCTGGCACCCAGCGAGCATGGTTAATCAATTACTTGTTTGGACATGTGCAGTACTTTCCGCAATTCGCAGACCCCTCTTTATGAATGTTTCATATAATATATTCTCCAAGTTTAGTGAAATCTATTTGGGTTGTTTGTGTGGAAATAGCTATTAATTGATATGATGGCGATTGAGGCTGATTTGACAACTGAAAAGTTCAAATATCAACATGCTTCTTTTTCATTAAGTGAATACATATTTGTGCAGAAATTTAAAGAAACATTTCAAATCTAACTAAAATTCATATCTTTTGTCCATGCAGCTTCTTTGCGTTAAACTGATAAAATTAAATAACAAGTATCTATCTCTAAGAAAGCACTTTAAATATCGTAGTACAGCAAAATGAATAAATGAAACAGCATCCAAACATGTGAACAAATTTTTGGTTCAAGTTCAGAATTGTCATTCTAATTTGTTGTTAAAAGTTCTTAAAAAAACGATACAGCAAAACATTTATTTTGTAGAAACATCCCAATTTCAAAAGTTTTCAAGGCAAAACCAATCTTAGTCCTACACCCAAGGGACCAATGTCCCACTTCTTTCCTCCCTCCCCTTGGGACCCCTCACCCCTGGGATTTGTATTCACTTATCGAAGCGATTGTATCCACTCTATACTAACCACTTTGACACAACAGGTCCGCTAATCCGTATTACTGGGAGCACAAGGGTTAATATCACAACGTGTGGAGGGTGTCGAATCTTTTATTTGTTAAGTTGTGTAGCGACTTGCTCCCTTTGTTGTCGGTGTAATGTTGTGTTATAATTAATTGAGTCGTTTGGTCTGATAATGGATGTAAAATGCTGTTTTTGGAGGGACGTTTATAGATTTTAATAGGATTAGCGATGACGTTCAAAATTCACGGTTCAACGAGGATTCTCAGATATAAGTTGTTGGCTCATCGGCCGAAGAAATTAAAAAGCCCGGTTTATCAAGAAGTAGCACAATGAGGCTGCATACAACCGACTGACTAAACTCAGGTACAGAAGCTTAATTTGCGACGGGTCATCCTTTTTTTAGTTTTAAAAGAAGAATGACCCCGTAACGCTTTTTGACGTGATTAGTATTTTCAGTCAGTCATCAGTCCACTACAACACAGCGTCACGCCTTTTCCCATACGGAGTAGCAGAGGCACGGTCATGCCCACATTAACCAAATAATTAATTTCGCCCGACACGGCGCTAGCCCCTCGCCTCAGCAAAGGCGATAAGACGCCGTGCACTAATAAGTTTTCCTTCTCGATTAAGTAGTAATCGTCGAACAGTGCCACAGATTGGACAGTGATCACAGAGTAAGCCGGACAGATTGGCTCTGTGGCCGCAGGGGAAGCTACTTTGAGGAATTAAGGAACACATTTCTTATAAGTGGTTAGGTAGAAAGAAGAACGAAAGAAAGAAAAGGCATTTATTTGACACACGTCAGAGAACTCTATAGTTACATTGATACATTTAGGGCGGGCCCTCGGCAATCAGAACTTAGAATTCCATCCTTAACTTATTTATAGAGGAAATTAAATAAAAAAAATATAAGAGGTGAAGGCCAAGCTAAGCAAGCCTAACTGAGGAACATACTGTGCCATTTTTATAATGATTAGATAAATAACAAGAATACAAATTCAGATTGCGGTGCGAAATTGTAAAAATAAACATTGTGACAGACAGATTTTCTGGCGACTTCAGGAGACTTTTCTATCGAGCAAAATTAATAAAATTACGTTTATGGGAATGTGAAGTCACGCTGACACTCGTGATAAACAAGGTAGTGAAAAAACGAAATACTCATAATTCCGAGCGATGTGTTTTGCTATAGGCTGTTTTTGCCTAATACGCTGTCTTATTGAAATTAATTTTGTGTTAAAAAGGTTTGGTTTCAGCATGTGTTGCATGGTGCGGTGGCAGCACACAAAGCTGGTTTTCAAACCAAACCCTTTTTAAACTAAGCTAAACTAAATTAAATTAAATTACTTAATCAAATAATTGAATTGAATTGAATATGCATTTGATTATTTATAAAAGATTTAATCTTTTATAAATAATCACAACACAAAATTTTACCCACCTTTATAAAATTCTACGTACATTTAGGTATTGTTATTATTATTGTTCGTGCTTCTAACTATACTTAATTTTTCTGTAGTTAGGTAAAAAGGTGCATAAAGCATTGTCTATCTGTGGCACTCAGCGTTAAAACGGCTTGACGGATTTTGAAGCAATTTTCTGTAAATGGTAGTAGACTTTCTTACGATGCTTTTTTATTGAAATCGGTTCAGTGGTTCGGAAGTTATAACAATAAAATATAACAATAAAATGTCGCAACAAGAAATACATAGTGTCAGGCCTTTTTCCACACAAAGTAACAGAGGTCCGTTACGCCCAGTAGATAGATAGATAGATAGATAGTACAGTAACAGAGGTCCGTTACGCCCAGTACAGTAACAGAGGTCCGTTACGCCCAGTACAGTAACAGAGGTCCGTTACGCCCAGTACAGTAACAGAGGTCCGTTACGCCCAGTACAGTCACTTTCATCATAACCAGTGATCGGAAGAGGTACCTAGAGCTAATGTGCCATCTATCCATTCAACTTTTATTTTTTGGGACAATAATTTTATCCCAATCTTGGTCATAACCTATACATACAGGCACATACATTGCTTCTTGCCCCACACTAGGAGACCCTGTGTCGTGGGAACCAGAAACAGCGACATCACAAACATGTAAACATCCAATACCTGTTTATTTTTGTTTTCTATATACCCAGCCGGGAATCGAACCCGGCACCTCTCGCATGGTAGGCACTGCCATAACCGCTGTGCCACAGAGGACGTCACGTCATTTCGCATGACGACATAGGTAAATTGAAATAGGATACTTTACAAAATCCTAAATAGCTACGTGCTCTGCGGGGACTATAGACCGGCACATAACTCGTGGCGGTGTTAATTCGCACGAGCCAGGAGCCGGTGTAATTACTAAATTTAATTAGAAATTAACTGTTTGCTGGAAAGCCCCTCTATGCATACTGGAATACTTAGGGTTGCTTGCTACACTACAGAGGGATATAATGATGAGGATTTTCTGTTGTGGTGTTGTCTATATCTTAACTTATATAATACAGGGTGAAAAAAAAGTATTATTTGTTAAAGGTTAACGTAAAGTTTTTTAGAAGTGTTGACTGGAGTTTGAATTAGTTAAGTGTCTTCTGAAAGTTCTTCAGATGGTAAAGCTTTACTAACTTAGTATTTCAGAGAATTTACTTGGTGAAATATTGCAAGTATGATCCCATCATTTTTTTGAATTGTATTTGTTATCAATGCATGTGATGAGATAGGATCGTGAGTTTTAATTTATAATTAACCAAAACAACAGTGAATGCGGCAACCCTACCACATGCGACGCTCACGCATGTCACAAACGGTCTGGCTTCTAAATTTGAAAATTTAATTAAGCTATGTTTTGTTCACGTTATTGGTTCGTTCGTGAACGTTTGGTTACTGCACTATTGTAGTCGAGGTATTAACTATTGCAGCTGCTATCCGCCGCGACGCTCGGCGAGTCTGGAGGTTGCAGAGAGACTCGTTGAAGTGTCAGGTGATTCTATGGCCGGCACCTACCTCGCTCAGCGAATTAGCCTAGCGATACAGCGAGGTAATGGTGCCAGGTGGTGCCAGCATGTTGGGCACCCTGCCACTCGACGGCGGCGGTGACCTTAAGGATATTTTTTATTTAATTTAGTTGTATTTAGTAGTAAGTTAAGTTAAGATGTACGTATATTATATAAATAAAGTCCATTCATAACTTTTAGGGAAATTGAGATACAGCTATTTCCCCAATATAAAGATACAGGGCCAGCAATACTTCGAAATAGCAGTGCATCTGGGCCCCATACTGTCTTCTATCCCCGCGATAAGTCAACAGGCTCCCAACCCAATCGCCCTGCGGGTGTAATCAAGGGGATCTTAACGCGACTTGCAACAAGGTATTCGGGGATCCCTACACCCACGCACAGGAGGGTTCCGACCAGAGACTATATATCCAATTGACTGCGCCTGCGGGGGAATGCGGCTCGCCAAACGTTTGTTATATTCAACAAACGTTCGCATACGCAACCTATGTACGATGACGGGCCGCCCCAGACAGTTTCACAGCGGCTGAATCACAGCTCTCTTACCTCGTCCCCCGCCGCCCGTAAATTGGTGAGTTGTGTTTCAAAGGAAAATGTATCTATGATGCGCTCTCCACTGGATACTGTGCTCCCTGGTTCCGACACTATAAGCCTGGCTTACGGAGTATTACAATTGATTGAAACAATTACCGGATGTGAGTACAGCACTAGCCGCAGCATGTTAGGCCTACACGCATTTACCGTTTAATAATATTATAAAGAATGACGCTGATAAATGTACAGATATAATTATTTTGATAGGGATAATCGATGTAGCTGTTCAGTACCGTTTCATACGATTCATAACAGTGCATTATTTACACAAAGCAAACGCGACTGAGAGATATAGGTACTTATGTGTTTGCCTTCTAGATAGTTGCTACACCTTTTTGGGTATTACATGCTAGCGAATATTAAACATTCCAAATTATCCAACTGTAACTTTCGTAAACTAACTAAACTTACCCTTTTCTCTAGCTGAAGGTGAATATAACTATGTTCTTCTTCTTCTTCTTCTGTAAGGGGGCTGAAGTGCCTGCACGTGGCCCACATGTGCGGGGCCATTGTGCATGTCCCCTTCTCCCACTCTCTTATCTCAGCCAACCCAACTCCTCCACAAGTTGGAGTAGGAGGCCTGGATGTTCAAGGAGCTCCCGGGTCGATGATGCTTCTCCCAGAATCGCCATCCTGGTTTCAATTGTGGATGGACATGCCAGCAACATGTGCTCGACCGTCTCCTCCACTTCCACGCAACCCCTAAATATAACTATGTTGCTATAACCCTTTATGATATAATTGAAACAAAAAGTAAACTTTAGAAAAAACCGACTTCCACAAACCCTATTTGATTAGATTGAGTTTAATACAAACTGTAACCCCTTATCCCCCCCCCCCCTTGGGGAATTAATTTTGTCAAATCCCATATCAGTGCTTCCCCACGCTACTAAGGAACCCCTGTACAAAGTTTCATGGCTCTAGGTCCACCGGCTTAGGCTATGCGTCGCCTGCCCGTCAGCCACGCATTGTATTTGTACCTAGTATTGAGCAGATCTGGTGGCCATATGTGGTCTTCATCAGCAGTTCCGCATCACAATATTATGCTTACCATGTGCATTTGCACGAGTTATTATGAAAAACACAAAAATCACTATAGGTCTGCCTATAATATTTGAAGAGTTCCCTCGATTTCTCCAGGATCCCATCATCAGATCCTGACCTGGTGTCAATGGGACCACCCTTGAGGTATTACCTATACGCCGAAAAAAGATTTGTTCAAATCGGTTCATAATTGGCGGAGTTATCGCGTAACAAACATAGAAAAAAAAAAAAACATACGGGTCGAATTGAGAACCTCCTCCTTTTTTTGAAGTCGGTTGAAAAGGTGTGAATCACTGGCTAAAAGTGGGCACAGTTGTGCCTCTGCCACCCCGTATGGGAAAAGGCGTGACGCTATGTTATGTTGTGTATTATTGTTCTCATGTAACTTTGATATCCTTCCACAGGTGTGGTTTCAAAACCGGCGAGCGAAATGGCGCAAGACGGAGAAATGTTGGGGCCGAAGCACGATCATGGCTGAGTACGGTCTCTATGGGGCCATGGTGCGTCACTCACTGCCACTGCCTGAGACCATACTCAAGAGCGCAAAGGAGAATGACTCAGTCGCGCCGTGGTTATTAGGTGAGTAATTGGTTTAAAAAAAATGATATAAAAAGCCACTCCCAGGGTGCTCAGCATGCAAGTCTTTGAGCCAGTTTCTGATGTGAGATTTCAGCGTTGACAACGTCTCAATCGGTGCTTACAATGACATTTTGCGTACTTAAGGGCAGGCCCTAGGCAATCAGAACTTATTTTTAGAGGAAATTAAATAATAAAAAAAGGTTAAAGCCAAGCTAAGCAAGTCTAACTGAGGAACATACTGTGTCATTTTTATAATGATTAGATAAATAACAAGAACACAAATTCAGATGCGGTGCGAAATTGTAAAATAAAATATTGTGACAGACAGATTTTCTGGCAATTTCAGGAGACTTTTCTATCGAGCAGCAGCTAGTGAAAAACGTACAGCAATAATACTCATCATTCCGAGCGATTTGTGTTTTGCTAAAGGCTGTAAAGGCTGTTTTTGCCTAGGGTGCCGTCTTAAGTAAAAACTTAAAAAAATGTGTCTCACTTGACGTCTACAGTTGAGTAAATGTCACCTTAAATTTTATGCTTGAGAAAAGGTGCTTCTATTTGTGAAAAGCAAAATATTTAAGCACCTGCTGTCAATTTGAGACAATCTCAGCGGAGATTTGCTCAAACTGACAGAAAGTACTCAAATCAGAAACGGGGCCTTTGTCTCTCGGTCGATGTCTTCTTCTTCTTCTTTTTTTATTAATGGCGTCCTAACCTCTTTTGAGATTAATTTTACCAGTGTCAAGTGGTCAAGTTCTTATTTGAGAACCTGGAAATTATAATGTCAAGAGATGATTTGGAGGGACACTATCCAGGGAGGACGTGAAGGGCTGTGGGTTCCAAGTAATTCCTTCGGACGTGAGCGACTTCATCCCCTCGGTCGATGTCGCTCGGCAGGACTACACTCGCCACGAGTGAGACAAGCTCGGTCGTCTCCGTCTCGGACTTTTCTTATCTCGTGCCTGACAAGACAAATTTATATCTTCTTCACGACATGGGCCTTTTTCGTGCGTAACAGCTGCCCGTACAGTCTTTGAGAGTTGTCTCAACTGCGGACTTCCAAACATTTTTTGGCTGATGAGTTGACGAGTTGACGAACGAAACCGTCGTTGTTGTGCCACCAACTTAGCTGTTCAGGTGGGAAAAATTGGCACTACGGCTGGCTTACGCGCATGCGTATCATCCAGCCACAACATCTAGCCTTCTCATGATTTTAAAATATACATATTTTTATCTTACAGGAGTCAAATCTCCAGTCTAACTTACTTAGTCTGAAGAGTGCATTTTTTTTAGAGTGCAGTTATTCTATGATGTCACAAATTGTACAATAAACGAAATTGTCATTATCTAAATATACCCTCATCGGTCAACAACCAAAGATTTTGTAATGATTCAAAGATATTCATTCATACACATACCATTTATTAAGTCTTAGAAGGTGTCTTTAGCCTGGATTATACATTTACGTTACTTGTCTCTCTGTATTATGAGCGCACAAATCTGTAAATTTTATTTAAATAAACGAACTTTGATTTGAATTGAACGAATTGAATTGAAGCTAAGTTGGTAGCTCTGTATAGCTTTCAATGATCTTTTGGCGCGCGGTGACAAGTGGAACTAAAGCTTAGTGAACAATGCGGAGTGAACGGTCTGTGTTGATGACTAGGTTCGTTGCATTTAGTTGCGTAGAGCTGGCGCCCCCCGTAAACGTCTCCAATCATCAGCCAATAGATTTGGAAGACTGTAAATAACTTATTGATTGCGAAATGGCACCGACACCTGCTTAATTAAGTCCCGCTTAAATGTTACGCGTTGTGATGTCTTGCATTGGCAATAAATGTCTACTGATGTACCGTTGCTGGCAATATTGCCTTTTGTGCGGCAATATTGCCCCACACATTATATTCCCACATAGGTATGCCAATATTGCCGGCAACGGCACATCTGTATAGATGAGAGCTTGACTTTTGGGTATCCGTCAATGTCGAGTTGTCTGTTGTGCATCCAGGCCTGAGTCAGAAAGGTAAGTTATTGGGTATGAGCCTATTTGCAGAGTTAAGATTTAGAGAAACGACGGTTTAGTAGTTTAACTCAATTCCTTATATTGGCGGGAATTTACGTACTTGGAAGGCTATACGACTATGTCCTATCAGCTTGAGAACACACCAGAAACAAGGAGGGTCTGGGCGGTTGCAACGCCTTTTATAACACAGCTATGAACTAACTTTTTAAATACAGTGTAGCCAACCAAACATCAAGTGTGGCGGTTTCACAGATTAGTTTTTGTACAATCGATTCTCAATCGAATAATCCAACACGCCCCCTCAAAAACTGATCATGATTTTGAAATCATTTTATAATTAAGGTATACATATTGCAATACCTACACAGAACATATTTCCTTCCAAGTAACTGCTGGGAGTAATTATATATTGTTATGATCCAACATTCGTTGCAAGGACTAGGGAAAACCCAGAAAAACCTAGTCAGATCATGTCATAATAATTTAACTTAATATTATCATTTTTAAACAATGATTTTGTTAATGTACATATTTGTAACACAATAAACATTTATTGTAGACCCATGTCCACTCTTAATTTTTGAATACTGATTGTAGCGGCTTCGTCATCAGATGTGCCAGCTGTGCACCTGTTGGTATGTAATTTAATTTAATTACATTTTTCTCTACTTTTTCACGGGTCAAGTAATATTTAATATCTATATGCTTGGACCTTTTGTGGCTTGTAGGATTCTTCGCAACACTGATACAGCCGTTATTGCTTCAAAAATGGTAATGGGTGTTACAATTTGTATGTTAATGCTTAACATTAGTGATTTTAACCATAAAGCTTCCTTTACAGCCTCATACAGTGCCATATATTCCCGCTTCTGTCGAAGAAGCTGCAACGGAGGACTGTTTCTTACACATTCTGTACACTTTCTGTACACCACTTTATTGTAAAATTATGGAAAGACTAAAATATATATCCTGTTGTACTATGTCTATCACTTTTATCTCCACCTCAATCGGAATCTGCATACCCAGACAGTACATTCTCAAAATTACCTCTTTTATACACTAATTTTAAATCAATTGTGCCCTTCAGGTATCTAAGCATTCTTTTAAGACATTGCCACAACTCCTTATTATTCTTATTTGTGTATCTGCTCAATATATTGACACTCGCACTTAGATCTGGCCGAGTACATAGCATAAAATACATCAAACAGCCTGCATCATATTAACGTCTGAATTCAGGGCCTCATAATTAGGTTTACTTTCTAGAGGAGTACTTGCTGGATTGCAGTCCTGCATATTATATTTACACAGTATTGGTTTTATATACTAACTTTGATCTAATGTTAGTGTACAATTTTTTTATTTTTTTTTAGTTATTCTTATTTCTTATACCTAGAAATAATTTTATCTCATTCATATGACTCATTTTAAATTTGCTCATTAAATACATTTTAAAATTATTCATTGTTTGGACATCGCACACGCAACGACTAAATCATCGACGTATAGTACTATATATATGTTTTTATGAATTTCACCTTTATCTAATACATATAAACACTTATCAACATCCGAATTTAGAAACCTTTCTCTTTTAGGGATTGCTCAAAGACTTCAAACCAACATCTTGCAGCCTGCTTGCATACTTTGTTGCCTGTATAAATTACCCTTCAGGAATTTCCATTTAGTTTTTTTTTTTTTAACTTACCATTTAAAAAGGCAGTTTTAACATCTAAATGATGAACCAGTAAGTTATTTTGATTTGCAAAAAGTAATTATCAATCTAAAACTAGCAATCCTAGCTACAGGCGCAAATGTTTCATTGTAGTCTACTAGATATTCTTGACTAAAGCCTCCAGCTATAAGTCGAGCTTTATATCTTAAAGGTTTTTCATATTCGTTATGTTTGATAGTGAAAATCCATTTACAATTGGTATTGTATTGACCAAGTATTATTTTTCTTAAGGGAGTTTAATTCATATTTTATTGCGCTATCCCAATGAATTCTATCATCTCTAGTTTTTATCTTTTCAAAGGAACTAGGTACTTTACAAATCAATGATTGAGCACACTGGTAAATATTCATCATCAGTTTCATCATAAGATCATAACATACACCGACCTCTGATTCTATCGCTCCTCCTCAATTAATTACTTTTACCTTTTCATTAATCTGTGCTTTTACTCTCATCTGTGATTTTAATAGGTATGTCATTGTTTTGCGTTTTTGGGTCTGGGTCACTACATAATTTACGAATTGTGTTGGGACTGTGGACAGATTTCACCTGATCTGCATCAGAGTTATTTCTACACTGAGACTTTGACACTGATTTAGATAGACCATCATTATTATCAGTTTTGTCATGAGAATTTTGAACATTCTCTTCAGGCTTAAACTTAGGCCTGGATTCCATGGTTGGAAATTTGTCTCATTTATTAAAACTTTTATCACAGTCACAAACCTTTCGCATTCTACACTCCAAACTTATATCCGTTTGGTTCATAGCCCACCAGTTTTTTTTTTTTTTAACGATTTGTCGTCAAACTTTGCCTTACTGGTTTTATTATGGACATAGACTGTAGTACCAAAAACCCTTCGGTATTTTAGAACCGGCTTTTACCATGCCACAACTCATATGGTGTCTGAGATTGTTTCAATGCCCTCGTTGGTGTTAGATTTATTAAATGCACTGCAGTTAAAACTGATTCGCGCCAAAATACTTTATCTAACTTTGCCTCATGAATCATAGCGCGGGCTTTCTCAGTTATCGTTTTTACCATACGATCTGAAACACCATTGAGTTGAGGCGTTCGTGGAACCGTTAAATTATATATATACCTTTTTGCACGCAATTTTTTTTTTTTATCTCGGTGGATAAATACTCGCCACCGTTATCACAGTAGAGATTTACTAATTTTGAATTGAATTTAGCTTCACACTTTGCAAAAAGTCTTTGAAACAAGCGAACACATCTGATTTATAAGTTATTTATCAGGTAAGTTATGCAATAGTGTGTGAATTGATCGACAAACAATATAAAGTAATTTTTGTTATCAATTGTTGGAGGAGTGATAGGCGCGCACACATCTGAATGCACAATATACAATGGTCGCTTTACTGGCTATTTATCCTTACTCTCTGTTACTACCGATCGTCTGTTTTCCAGTAATGCACGGTTCACACAATTTTTCGTTAGGAACCACTGATTCAATTAGTTTTATATCGTCCATCATATCAATGCCTTTTATTTCCTGGAATTTATTTTTTACTCAATCGTAGATGCCATAATTCATAGTCACTGTTGTTCGTGCATATTTGGGAAACAGAGCGATGCACTATCACAGATAACATTATAGCAAATAAGTTGTTTCAACACATACCATTCATGAGCTTCTTACCACCTCAGTCAGTGATGTGGGCTCCATGTTGGTCGAAGACAACGCTCAGGCTGGCTCGCTGCATTTTGGACACCGACAGCAGCCGTTGTACAGCACTTCGGGGCAGAAAAGCACCTGTGTCGCTCACAACTTGAATTGATCCCTTCTTCGTAGCTGAAATAAATTGTCCAGTTTTAGCAATTAAAATTTAACTGGTGTGTACGGTCACGCCGCACAATATTGTGATCAGCAACCTAGTTTAAGTCACGCGTCATGCGAACTTACTTGTATGATATTTAACTATAGCTTAGCCGAGTCTTTATACAACTGTAACCTAGTAACATCAATAAATAGTAATCCAGCAATAATTCTGGTTTAACTCATAACTTCAACAACTACTTCGAGTGTGTGGGATAATCTCGTAAACTACGGGTTAGACTATACATGTTGTGGTTAGGTTTGAGCAGATGTAGAAGAAAACTTCCCTGTTTATGATGTGGTCGGATGCTCCAGAGTCCAACAGGAACGTTATCCTGTTCTCCAATCGCTCGTCCTCTTGTTGGTAGTCGCCCGTCATGGATGCGAAGCCTGAGAACGAGAGAACTCATCTGGCGCGGGCGTCGATTCTTCGTTCAGCTGCGCCGCCGCATGAACTTGTCAGTCTCATCAAGTTTTGCGCCAGCCGCCAACAACTCCGAAATCAGCTCGTCGAATGTGGTGAAGTGGCTCACGAGGGGAATATCACTTTTCGCGGTTCGACCGTTTTTAATCCATTGTTCATTTTGTTCTATCGGGGGTTCTTCGTCAATCTTTTTAATTAAGTCCATCTCACTTAGTAACGCGCGAATGCGAAACTTCCATGCTGCGTATTTTTCACCAGCAAAAGGTTGGATTTTACGTTTTGGTCCTTTCGTTTCCATTTTTGAAATTTAGTTAATATTTGCACAGTAGATTCATTTCGCGGCACCTGGGCCCATAACCTATTGGGTATGAGCCTATTTGCAGAGTTAAGAGTTAGAGAAACGACGGTTTAGTAGTTTAACTCAATTCCTTATATTGGCGGGAATTTACGTACTTGGAAGGCTATACGACTATGTCCTATCAGCTTGAGAACACACCAGAAACAAGGAGGGTCTGGGCGGTTGCAACGCCTTTTATAACACAGCTATGAACTAACTTTTTAAATACAGTGTAGCCAACCAAACATCAAGTGTGGCGGTTTCACAGATTAGTTTTTGTACAATCGATTCTCAATCGAATAATCCAACATAAGTGACTCATTTTCTGTGTTCTATTCGCTTAAGGCACGATTTTATAGATAGAATTCAGATAACTTTATTAGAAATTTCATCTGTGATATGACTACTTCCGTTGATAAACAGACAGATATATCGTTTTCTGACGACGATTTTAAATTCGGATGTAATTCTGGTGAGATAGGTACATAAGACCGTGAAACGTAGTTAGACAGAAAAGAAACCAAACACAGGTGATAATAAGACATTACAGAAACGAAAACCCGAAAATTATAATCATACGCGAGTTGATCTCTAAAAAGTAAAGTTTATGCAATTAATGTCCCCACTGAAGGGCACAGGCCTTTACCCGGATACGAGTAAGATTGAGCCTTATTATTCCACCATGCTAGCTCAGTGAGGGTTGGTGGAGGGGTTTTACGACTACTACACACTACCGAGTAGCGATAGTAACCGGGACCGGGTAGTTGACGTGTCATGTAAAACACGGATCTCTAGCGAAATCTTTTCCAGCTCACCGAGTTCCGATGAGAGAGGTTCGCTGAGTAGGGGTCCATCCAAGGCCAGGGGACATAAACCTAAAAACGTTCCATAACACTTAACTTCAACACCACCTTGACAGAGGCGCTTCGCATTCCATTCCGCCCCACGCGATATGCAACTCATGTTCATACATTTTGTTCAAGAGAGGCGAGCGTGCGCAACCGACCCCACGGTCCCGTAGCAACGGACCCCCCTCCCCCCGCCACCAGCGACCTCTGGTGAGTCCTCTTTACAATTAAACTGAAAAAGGGGGAGGGGCGGCAGGTGTTGTAATTAGCTCGCTTGGTCGTGGGTTACGTTATGAAGAGATTTTGATGTAGGGTTTTGGAAACGTACTTTATAATTCCTTTATCGTACTGCACTCACAGCTGTGCCGAGTGTGGAAGAGAAAGGTTCGCCTTCTTCTCTTTCTCCCATTACATTGAGCCCTGATGACTATTACTGGTTAAAATTAAAAAAAAACGGCTCCCTTTATCGTTTCAACGGCATTATGTGAGCCATTTAGGCAACATGACTATACAGGGTGTCTCATTTAAATGGGTCAGTATGGGAAAGTCTGAAACTATAAGACATGACAAGATCTGTTCTAAGGAACCATGTCATCGGTTTTGATAAGAAGAAAAACTACATTCATACATTAAAAAAAATCCTGTACTCAGCTAGGGAACGAACCCGGTTGTCTTAAATAAAAAACTCACACTATTTCTATTTAGATATCGATTGTGTAGGTCTTAAGCAGTAAATGGCTCTATGGAACATGATGTCTAAAATGAATAAAATGGATTTTTTAACATACTTTAATTTATTTCGGATATTTAATATGGTACCAATGTAGTGCACGGTAGCAATTTCTGTCATTTTAAAGTAAGCTTCCAATAATTTCAACTGCTCAGTGTATGTAAAATTAAAGTATGTGAAAACAATGCATTTTATTCATTTAAGACATCATGTCTCATAGAGCCATTTACTGCTTAAGACCTACACAATCGATATCTAAATAGAAATAGTGTATGTTTATTTTTTCTAAACAACCGGGTTCGATTCCCAAGCTGAGAACAGGTTTTTAAAAAAAAATATGTATGAATGCAGTTTTTCTTCTTATCAAAATCAATGACATGGTTCCTTAGAACAGATCTTCGTATGTCTTATAGTTTCAGACTTTCCCATACTGACCCATTTAAATGAGATACCCTTTATATCTGCTTCTAGATTGGGTCTCCAACTTCAGTAGAGACCAACTTATTCGTTCAGAACGTAAATAATTCATAAACGTTAAAACTTCTACATTTCTCGATTTATAAAATTAATAGATTCGTGTATTCAACAGCAAACAAAAACCGAACGCAGACAAATAAATAAAGTAGGTTTTTACGAACAAAGAGAGAAATTCAACAAGCCCAACTAGCACTACCCACACTCTCACATAAACAATCCGTATTACGAGGCCACACACACACCGAGCCATGTTTTGTTTACGTTTATATACAACCGCATTGTTTACAGCCACGAACAAAGGACAAGCGCATAATTTTTAATCTTCGCCCAAGAGATGCTCATTTTTCATCGAGAAAGGAAAACAACACTATTTACCCCGCCAACGAATTTCCAACCTTACTCCCCAAGATTTAAGACTTGGAAAAACCTTTTAGTTTCGTCGACAGCTTATGAGAAGCTCTTTCATTCTAGTTCCTCTCCTTTTTGTGCTTATTGTTGAGCACTGGAGATGTTTTGCTTCGGCCAAATGGGATTCTATGTGGAGGTATGAATTCAGTGTTTTTGAATGAGGGGAAGTAAATAAGACTTTTGTATTAGTACCTAGTAAACGTTTTGTTATGTAGATTTGGATATTTTACGATGCCATGGAAAATTAATTATTGGAAAAAGAGAGTACGGCAGTCTATTATATTACGTTTTAAAAATAAACAAACAGTTAAATACACACCCTTTAGATATAAACTTACCGTGTCGTCGTCGTAGCGAGGTCTTGCTACGCCGCGTAGCAAAGTAATTCTCGTAGCGTTACGGCGTAGCAAGACCGAGCTGCTACAATTTCCTAGTTTATGCTCATTCGCACGATGGTAACAAATTCGTGTCTTTCTATTTGTGACGGCGGCGGGCGGCAATGCTTTTTAAATAGGTTATATGATAACCACAATATTTACCTATTATTAGTTGGTTTGAGAACGAACGAATAAATAACCTGGTAAGTATGCCGACTTGTAGGTCACACGACACGAACGAATAGAACTGCTTACTTATTTATCTACAACCACAAACTAATAGGTATTTTTAGGTACCTACCTACTATTTTTTGCGAATCACGAAATGAAAACGTGGCATTCGAGGGAAGGTTAGGTAAATTAAGTTGAACCGAGGAAAGTTGGTTTTGTGGTTTATGCTATCTTTCCAATTTAATAGGATAACATATTTATGAAAAATATTTCTAAGGCTGAGTTCTCGTAAAGGATTAAAAAGTTTGGATTTCGAACAGATAATACTTTGCTAGCCTGGAATAAAAATGGCTGCATTGTGTAACACCATGCGTGTAACATCATGCGTGTAACACCACGCGTGTATCACCACGCGTGCAATGGAAAATTTACTATTTCGAATGAAGTTTTATGCTCAGGTGTGGCTAAATATTTGCAGTTTCTGATAGAAATCCGTGAAATAAATTACGAAATTATGAATTTAGGTGAAATATCCGGCTCGAAGGACCAAAAAATATGCGATGATTCTCCTCGAGTGGAGACTTCGAAACGGTCGCTGGATTTTGGAAAGGGAATTGATTAAAAATTAATGGACTGTATTTTTAGGATATAGAAGAAGTATTTGATTTAAAAGCCGGAATCACAATAATTAAACTACCACCTTTTCCATCGACGCTTCGTTCTCTCAGCACCAGCACTATAATTCGGCGATCATTGAGGTCCCGGGAGGTGCACACGGCCGTGGCGATGAACTAGGATATCCAGGAAGTGCTGCGCGTTCTGAGAGACCAGCAGGAGAGTGAAAAACCAGGAGCAGAAAGCGAAAGCTGCTGATGGCCGCGCATCGATACGAGAACTGACTTCACGATAAAAGTGAAGGAAAGTGCGGGTACATATAATGATCATTGCAATACCCGCTCTCAAATCGAATATGAAAATACGAAACACCGTGTTCACACGGATCACGAATCGTGAAAAATTACGGATACGTCATAATCACGTATCGTGTTTTAATAATAGTGTCCGCCAAAAAACACGATTCGTGAATTTATTGATACGGATCCGTCTCAATAAATTCACGAATCGTGTTTTTGCTGATGCACTCGCTGTACTCTGAATCACGAAAGGCGTGTGAACACCGATTCGGATATTTTGACGAATCGTGAAAAAAACGCGATTCCGTATGCAATGTGAACGTCTATTCGTCATGTCATGACGTATCGTGATTTTTGACGAAACGTCAATGATGGATGCCGTGTGAATGAGCCGTTACCTATGCCATATCATGATTCATTATATCATTCGAATTATTTATAATAAATTGTGAACTTGAGCCACTGTTGTGCGTCCGTTTTGGCCCTGGCAGAACACCAGATTCGTCTGTGACATTGCTGAGTCACGGCCATTTCATTGCCGTGGAACAGTCACGTCACCACACAGCTGTACGTACTGTTAATTGCCTTATTTATGTTTGTGAAAATTTACTAAGTGCTGTCTATATAATTTGATTTTTGTTGTTTTTAATTGATGTGTGTCTACCATGTCTATAGAATAAACGATTCTTCACACATTTAGGTACCACTCACCAAGATTACATTCTAAATGACTAATGAGACAAAGCTCAAACTACTCTAACTAACTAACCTGTACAACAAACAAAAGAAAGCGTCAATGTGCCACCGCACACAAGCAATGTGCCACCGCACACAAGCAAAAAACCAACCGTGAAACAAAACGTAGCCACATAAACCGCGGCGAAATTACCATGTACCTGATTATGAAAGCCTGGGGGGGCGCCCCGCCGTGAGGGGTGACGGGGGGGGGAGGGGGTTCCAAGATGGCGGTTGGCGGCGCGCTATGTTTAGCGGGAACTTAGTTGGCTAGTTTTGCATTATTTTGTTGTTGGTTGAGGTTTTAATGTAAGATTTTGTTTTGTTTTGGGTGTTGAATTGCTGATGACGGGTGTAGAAGTTTAAGCAATATTTGTAATTCGTTTTCTTAAATCAGTAATTAAGTAGTTTGTTAACGCAATTCGTAATCAAAATCATATTTTAATAGGTATTAAGTTTCATTATGATTTTGATTAGGTAAGGTAAGGAGCGAGTATCATTCGTAATATTATTAAATTATGGTGTAAAAGGACTTTACGCGAGTTATATTACTCTAGTCTAGTAATGGACATGCAATATTGTCATAACAATAAATTACTTACTTACTTCAATATTTATTGAAATAAAACCAATCTAGAACTTGTAATTAAGCATTATGTCACAGAACTGTTTCAACAATATTAACTAACACAGTATTGTAGTTGAAATAATAAGTATTATTAAATACGTACCCCCTCAAAACAATAACTGACTGTCACCCCAAACAACTGTAATTTAATTACAAAACATTTTTATTAAAAACACAATGAACATTTCCAAAACATTTCGAATAAGATTTCCCATCGCTAACTCCGTCGCGCATCAATGCGCCGGTTTCACAAACCATCCGTTGAGTGAGAGGCAGACACTCGCGACTTCTGCAAATGGATCCTAATGCACCACAAGAGCATGTTATAGTAGTGCACAAGATTATGCACTTGCTTTGTGTCTCCTTTCATCTCACATCACAAGTGAACTGTCACCATTAGCGAGAGAGAAAAATCGCGAGTGAAAAATTAGAAAGTTAAAAAGTTAGTGCAAGTGGGCTTCTAAAAGGGATTTTAGCTTTGATTTAGAAGGTTTTAGTCTTATTTTATAATTTGCCTGTCTGTTGTAAGCTCAAGAGACTTTTAGTAACTTTTTGTGCTAATACAGATGCTTTTGAAGGGTAAAATGCTCTTTGATCGTACCTCACCTATGAGCACAGCGTACTTACACAAAGAGTGTCTACGAGAGAATAATTTTCTCCTATCAGCATTTAATGCCATCGTAATTACAATAAGTGCACGTCTCAAAACGTGATATCGGCAACATACGGTAGAAGCCATAATCAAAAACCTTAACTTACTCAAGACTTAAAAGATAAAAAGACTCATTCAAAAACTCCACCGCAATATTAGGATATCATAGACATCACTGTACTCATGTCCTTGTCATTTACCTATCTCTATGACTTACTAATACTACTTAATAAAGCTTTGTATTTCATAAACTTGAATTAATTAAGCTTCTTAGCCAAGAGTTAAAGTAAACACCTTTGTAACTTAACCTACATTTAAGAGGTACCAGTACAACCTACGGTGCCACACAGATACCATACCTTTACACCTATCTTGTACACTTTAACGTTTTTCTAAACACAGACTAATTACTAACACCACAGGGTGCTCATCCCATACAAATTAGAATTAGCAACCCTTCGTAAAAAACAGATGGCGTGAGGAGTAAGATTTTTAAGCCATGGTTTCAGTTAACATACTTCTAGATGGCGCTAATCTTAGAATAAAACCTATATATCTTAGCGCCATCTCGTGGCACTTGCAATTTATCGATGGTGCTGCACCAAGCGATAATGGCCTCGAACTAAAGAAGCTTCCGTAGCATCTCAGTTTACGCCGGTGTCATATTTTGTTCTAGGTGGTCTATCTGTATAATATTATAGTATCTGTGCTTACACTAACACTCCAACTTTCAAATGATTCGTCCCACCCGGAAATCATTATCCCGGCAACTATCCGCCATCCCGGATAGACCGCTAAAATTACTAACTGGTCATTACGGACCGACCCCTGCTCATCGCTGATACCCGGACCCATTAAACTCCTTGATCCATTAACGTACTACCAAGTTGTTCCATTAGGAGTACAAAACACAAGTTGCTCCATTTGAAGCATAAAACACACACAGCTGTAAATCCAGTTGATTTATATCTTAGGAGTTAACTCTTAGTTCCGTGCATTGTTGCGCTAAGCTTCTCTTGGATTAGGTGTACAAATGATGTAAGTACTAACAGAAGGACTAATTTATAGGATACACGAAAGCACTGAGCAAAATGGCGGAGATGAAGAATCGTGAGGTTTTGGAAAGAGTTACCTATAGTTGGTGAATTTCGTAGTCCAAGCAATCATGTTAAGAACAGAATGTTCATTTTAATTTTCAGCATTTCAACATTCCGACATTATTACCTACATCAAATGCAACAATAAATGCAGATGCTCTTTCTAACACTGAGTAGCAAGAAACTATTTTGAAATTTAAGGATGTCACCTTACTGAATCTGATAAGATTGTCATTAGTTTCTGATGCTAAGGATATGCTATATCTATTATAATTTGAATTAGTTTCATGCAACTCAGGATACGGTCTTATAATGCATTAAAATTTCTTCATAGTCACGTGATATCGTGTTCACATTACTCATTTAAGTTAAGTTAAATACATATGTGTCCACTTTAGTTTACTTTAACCATGTCATCTATTTGTGGGAGGTGCTACTACTCATCCTATAACACAGGGTTCTCCATTTTCAACCGACTTCAAAAAAAGGAGGAGGTTCTCAATTCGACCCGTATGTTTTTTTTTAGAGAGTAGAGAATATCCTTTGTTCTTTACTATGTGTAAAAACAAGTAATCATTGTAACACTTTAAATGAATAAAGCTTATTAATATTATTATTACATTACGCACAAGATCCTCACGCCTTTCCCATATGGGGTTATATTAGTGTTCACTCTGGAATATCAGAGTAGATTGCTATTGCTAAGCTTTCTTCGAAACGGTAATTGCAAGCAGGGGGTTAATAAATGCTGGCTAACCAACAAGCATTCAACCCAAAACTATCTATCCACTTTCGTTAATAAAATCCTGCGTATAGACGAATGGTGCGACAGACTTAACTATAGGCATACACCATAAAATCACCTATAGTAAGCATACTAAGTATAGCAGCCAACTGCAGCTCAAGATCTCGCAATCTAGATTTACTGCCGCCACGCACCCTCCGGCAATAATAAGAACAGCATAGCTGCGGACAAGCTCACATACAAACACATACAATTATATAACAGCTCTTCAGGCGTCAGAGTAACCACCCTACACACTTTATTTAGTAATTTTTATTCATATTATTAGTGTAAAAGAATATTTAGATGACAAAACTGCATGGACTTTACCATCTCAGCGCACAGAAATCCAAAGAGGGGCGATGGACTGAGTCAGTACGTCTCTCCTCGGTATATTTCCTAAGACTTAAGTAGAAATACATTGTATTTTTAAGGCTCTGACATTTTAAAAGAGGTACGGGGGAGTTTCTTGTCCTTCTTTGCTCCATCCCTAAGCCCACAACTTCTGAACAGGCGGTAGTATACAAAAATATTAATATGATATTGACGTTGAGTAAGTAATCTGTGTGATTTTATGGTCAATAAAAAAAATTGAACTTTAACTTGAACTAGCAAAATCGACGAAGGTAGTTTGTATCAAAATGTATACAAAACATGTCACTTTTCCACACTAATTCTTAATTTCTTCCGTACCTAAATCTACGGCGTGTGTGTGTGGGGTTCAAGTTTTTTCCGCGTTAGTCATGTTGTAAACACAAACTCATATAGACATGACCAGAAATCAAGTGGTAGGTAGGTACACTTTCAAAATGTTCTTAGCGAGAAGAAAAAAATCCGCGAGCGAATGCAGAGCTATCAATACAATCTTGTATTACTTACTCTGCATAAGCGCGCTTTCTGTACATACAGAGCTTCTCGCCTTTTCCCATACGGGCGGGGTAGCGGAGGCACAACTGTAACTGTGCCCAGGTTTATTCAGATATTCAATACTCCAGCATGACATGGGGCTGGGTGGTGAAGTGATTAAGTTTAAATAATGCTCAAACGCAGAACTACCATCAACATATTGTACTAACATCTCTGTTCTCAACTACATACCGTCTCACATCGCTCGTAAACCGCCTGATTAGTTATTCAGCAGCGGTCTCCGCGCTGGTGGCTGTAAAAATATCGTCAACTCGGGAATGTGGTGATATGAACGAGACTGCAAATCGTAGAGTCTGTCTGACGCATTTCTTGCAATGAAAGTTGGCTCACGCGGAGCGAATAACGATGAAGTTGAGTATCTCAGAACTGCGGTGATGGGGTAGCTTCCTGTTACGTTAAAAGACGATACACTAATGGAGACAGAACGTTAAACTTGAAGATTTCTTAGTTATTATTATTTATTATTACAAGCCCGCTATGTCCTGCTGCTGGGCACAGGCCTCACTCCCGCTTTTCCACTCTGTTCGATCCTGAGCAGGAGAATCCACTATCTACCTGTAATAATACATTTTTTAAATGTTCATTCCACAACTAGTCTTCACAAAATAAAAGGCCCGTTTTGACAGTTCACGCCCATGAAGATTTAACCCCTAATGCGTAGGTAATAAAAGCCAACTGTTGCGTACAAGCGAAGCACCTAAAAACCGCTTCAATTACCTACGCGTTAGGGGTTAAAACTTCATGGGCGTGAACTGTCAAAACAGGCCTTTTATTTTGTGAAGACTTTAAAGAGCGAATAGTCTCGTAACTTAATACAGTTTTTTTCTATAGTCAAATTTAATGCTCATATTTGGAGAGTTATTCGAGCTAAAGGCACTAATCACTTCCCGAATCCAGAAAAAAATATACCTACTCATACTAAGTTTTTATTAGACACATCCTTTTCTTTCAATCTTAGCATAACATGTAAATACATAAAACAAAATTATATTCTACTCTACACAATGTTAACTAACGAGTTGCAACTTGACCGGTCACATCCCTGAATATTCCCTTCCACTAACTACCCTTACAGAGCCTCAACCTGAAACCTTCATTATCATGGAGACGTGTGGGTGCATACGGAATATATTTGATTTTACGATTCACTTTATGAAAGGAAGATACAGTTCCCATCACTTAAAAAGACACTGAGCGATAGGGATGGGATGTGTTTGCGATGGCTAAGTCGCGCTCGTAAGTATTTTTTATTTTATTTATTATATTTGGTACACAAAACAGCAGTGGTGATAAAACATTAAAATAACAACAGAGGGTCGGTCGGTCCCGGGTTCGAATCCCGGCTGGGGACAAAAAAAAATGCCCCCAGGTCTTGGGTGTTTACATGTTTGTGATATCGCTGTTTCTGGTTCCCAAGACACAGGGTATCCTAGTGTGGGGCCAGAAGCAATGTATGTGCCTGTATGTAAATGTTTAAACTTTAAATGTTTAAAACATATGAAAGAGGTTGTCTCCATCGCCAAAAGTAGTACTTACTTATATAAATATAATGAAATAACTTAACTATAAGAAAATATCTTAAAAATCATTAGCCTGTTTGATAACTTTGCGCATAGTATGTTTAAAGTTAGGCAACGAGACGTGATAGATGTCAGGAACGCCATCTTCGCTGGTCGAAACTTCACTGTATCGGCGACACATGCGAAGTATGGGGTTATTGGCGCTGATGTTAGATCTGCACGAAGGACGCGGTATTCTGACAGACCATTAGCACTTGAAATTTTATTTCTGAGACATTTATTATCTTATGTAATACAGACATGCCATCCTCGTCGCTCAGTGTCTTTTTACGTGACTGGAACCTGAACCTGAAACCGATTTGATCAGAGCAACTTTATTTTTCATTGCCCCTTACGTTTTGGTCCGGGCGGTCAGCGATCTGTATAGAGAAGTGAAAATTAAAGTGGCTCTGATCAAATCAGTTTCATAGTGAAAGTTGCTCAGAATGATGTCCCTAACAGCCCGCTAAAATATGACTACACCTTTCTGATACACCCTGTATATGACCGAATAGTCCTCCTAGCTAGCTTGATAGCTTGTCTTCTCTATAATAATCCAGATGTATCTCATTCCAGGCATGCACCGCAAGTCGATCGAGGCTGCCCACCACCTGAAGGACGACGGGTCGGAGGGCCCCGCGTCCGAGGGCGAGGGGGAGGCGCCGCGCGCGGGGGGCAGCCCGCCCGCGCTGCAGGACGCGCCCGACAACCTGGTCAGTGTGACAATTAGCGACATCTGTGTACAATGGTGGAACTAATAGAGAGATGGCGCTGGCGTCGGTAATTCAAATTGCCGTGGTTCCTACATCGCGGTATTGAAGCTTAGGCAGTGGTATTCAATGCTAAGATCGTCAAAGATTGATCTTGAGCCGTTAATCACGACCAAAACAACTAAATTAACCATAAGTCCACTCTAATGTCGGTTAATGCTGTCCAATGGCTGCTCTAGATATTACAGTACAAGTATTACTATTTGTTTTCCGCTCGACAGTTCTCTGGTTGAGCCGCTGAAAGTGATAAAGATGTCCTAGAAACTTGGAATTTGGCACAGAGGTGTATTATGAAGAGTAGAGAAAAATCTGAAAACAGTTAATTAATTTATGGGTAGCACCCCACGCTACTAAGGAACCTCTGTACAAAGTTTCATGGCTCTAGGTCCACCGGTTTAGGCTATGCGTTGCCTGCCCGTCAGCCACGCATTGTATTTGTACCTAGTATTGAGCAGTTCTAGTGGCCATATGTGGTCTTCATCAGCAGTTCCACATCACAATATTATGCTTACCGTGAGTAAATGCACGAGTTATTACTAAAAACAAAAAAAAACACTATAGGTCTGCCTATAATATTTGAAGAGTTCTCTCGATTTCTCCAGGATCCCATCATCAGATCCTGACCTGGTGGTCCACAGTACCAATAGCTGGCCTTCAGCATATCGCTGAGTCAGTTGCCATTTATAATGACAGTGACACACCACGACCGTCATTTCATGTGTTTTCATCTATTGATGATATTGTGTGTGTCTTACTTTCTGTTTTTGGTTTCTTCTGTCTAACTGTAATGTGTTCACTGTCCTTGTAATAAACGTTTCTTTCTTTCTTTCTTTCTTTCTTTCTTTCTTTCTTTCTTTCTTTCTTTCTTTCTTTCTTTCTTTCTTTCTTTCTTTCTTTCTTTCTTTCTTTCTTTCTTTCTTTCTTTCTTTCTTTCTTTCTTTCTTTCTTTCTTTCTTTCTTTCTTTCTTTCTTTCTTTCTTTCTTTCTTTCTTTCTTTCTTTCTTTCTTTCTTTCTCTTTCTTTCTTTCTTTCTTTCTTTCTTTCTTTCTTTCTTTCTTTCTTTCTTTCTTTCTTTCTTTCTTTCTTTCTTTCTTTCTTTCTTTCTTTCTTTCTTTCTTTCTTTCTTTCTTTCTTTCTTTCTTTCTTTCTTTCTTTCTTTCTTTCTTTCTTTCTTTCTTTCTTTCTTTCTTTCTTTCTTTCTTTCTTTCTTTCTTTCTTTCTTTCTTTCTTTCTTTCTTTCTTTCTTTCTTTCTTTCTTTCTTTCTTTCTTTCTTTCTTTCTTTCTTTCTTTCTTTCTTTCTTTCTTTCTTTCTTTCTTTCTTTCTTTCTTTCTTTCTTTCTTTCTTTCTTTCTTTCTTTCTTTCTTTCTTTCTTTCTTTCTTTCTTTCTTTCTTTCTTTCTTTCTTTCTTTCTTTCTTTCTTTCTTTCTTTCTTTCTTTCTTTCTTTCTTTCTTTCTTTCTTTCTTTCTTTCTTTCAATAACCCTTTCAAACAAAAAAAATATCCAAATCGGTCCATCCGTCTAGGCGCAATCGGGGCACATACATAAAAAAACATCCGGACGCATTGTAAACCTCCTTTGGGAAGTCGGTTAAAAATGAATGGGATTTGACGTTTGGTGTGAGCTCAAACTACGTTGGTAACAGTTCATTAACAGTTCATATCTCCATCTTCCAGACGCAAAGCTCGCCAGCCAGCAGCGCCACCTCCTCCACCCCCAAGCCCCGCGGCGCCTCCCCCGACCCCCCGGAGCCCTACGAGGACCCCGAGGCGTTCCGCAACAACAGCATCGCCTGTCTGCGCGCGAAGGCCCAAGAGCACCAGGCCAGGCTGCTGTCCAATAATCTGCTGCTGCAGGTAAGCATGCAGGATGCGGACTGGAGGAGGATGATGGGGACACTCGATTATGGACAGCGGCTTGCGCCAGCTCATCTTTGGGTAAACACTTTTTATTTTGTTGTTTCGTTTTTTTTTTGTAATTGGTTTGAGACTGAAAGTGAGGGTTTCGGAGCTTGAGAATGGAAGTGGGGATGGATAGGATGAAGGATGGCGAATTAATTGGCTAAAGAATTTGTACAGGCAGATAATATGAAGGATTAATTACTTAATCAATGCTACGCATATGAAAAAGGTAGCTATGGCTAAGGTCATTTATAGTTAAGTTTTAAAGTTAAGTCATAACGCGGCCAGAAACAGAGCAAAGATAAGGTTGTCAGGAAATTGAACTACTTATGCCTGCCAACAGCAATATTCTTTGAATACACCTCTCTCGTCTCGCCCGTTTAGTTTTGTTTGTTCCACATTATGTAAACGTCTGTTTCTATTGTTTAGGTGCGAGGCCTATCGCGAGCAGCATTGAACTCTGTCAGTAACCCCCCCAGCGCAGATGACGACAACCCCCTCGACATCGACGTGGGCACAGAGGCACCCCCCCTCGACCCCTCGCACCCGCACGCCACGCTCTATTGACGCGACGCGACCGCCCGCCACGACAGCCGAGTGCTAACTGATCAAACCCATAGACAATTACACCGCGAAGCGCCCTGATTGGTCGCAAATGACCGCTGATTGGTTAGTTTCAAGACATTCGATGATTGGTCAGTTTAAGGACGTCACGTGATGTGTTTAAAAACTGTTACGTTTAAAACTTCCTTCGTGTAATTATGTACATTGTAGATGGTATTTAAATCCCAATTTTGTTCGTGCAATACATTTAGTTGTCTAAGTATTTATATTCGTAGCCTGTTGTGTTAGTCTGGTATCTACTGTATTTCTGTAATGTATAAAGATTCTGCGTTCATAATACATAGTTGGTTATATTAACAATGATAGGAAGTTAAGTTAATTAAAAATGGCGAATTATTGTGACCTGTTAGAATTCTATAGAGGCTCTAAAATCGGCCTAACTATTCAAGGATGCTGATCGCTCACTAGACGAAATGAATTCAGTGTGTGGTCTACCTTAAACTAAGCATTTTAAATGTATGGGTACCTACTTTGTAGCACACTGATATTGTAAATATCGTAGATACTTACTACTTAAATTTACAGAAGTACTCAAATTGTGTATTTTACTCTCATATCTGTCACTATCCGACTGATTTTATTTGATGATTCAAGACTCAAGTCACCAGATAAAATCTAGCAACGAAATGTCACAATCAATAAAATCAGAGAATGTTAAAAAAGGTCTAAATTAAACTTATTTCAGCATCTACATAAGTCGATTTTTGCACGTAGTACCTATCAACTTTTCTATGATTTTAGAGATTTTTCTATCGAAAAGGAACATCGAAAACATTCCACTAATAACTTGCCTAAAAATATTTTAGCTATGTGTTCAGAAGTATTAGGACCTATACCTTTTAGGTACTCTAGGATCATAATTAGGAGTAGTACACAAGTTGTACTTACATTTCAGAAACTTTGCCTTTTCATGATTTTTGTCAACAATCAACCACTGTACTTACCGTGTGAATCGAGTACTTACCTAAGAGTCTGTAATATAAACTGATATTTTAATTTAAATAATTAATAAAGTAAATATAAATAACGATGTCTGGAGAAGCCTCATCGCAATATTTCATATTATTCCGGTGAATAAACGAATTGTGTAAATCTACTTGTTGTTTCATTAAATATATACTCCAATACTCAATAAGTACGCTTTTTTACTGCTAATCAAAATAGATACTTACCAGGGAGCACTGATCCAGCGGAGAGCGCATAGATAGATACTTAGGAACCAGGGAGCACTGATCCAGTGGAGAGCGCATAGATAGATACTTAGGAACCAGGGAGCACTGATCCAGTGGAGAGCGCATAGATACATTTTCCTTTGAAACACAACTCACCAACTTACGGGCGTTACATTATGTAATATGTAGGACTTACTGTAGGCTCGTTTTCGGGTTTATAGGCCACATTTGTATATCGAGCGGGGAGGACTAAGCGATAGGTCATGGAGTCGTTTTTTTTTGTTTTTAACTTGGAGAATCATTTACTAAAAATTTACTTTATAAACTACAATGACTCGAAATATATAATTGTCAAGCCATTTTGTACATACCATAATGCTTCAACTTCAAACATATTCCTAGATTTATTTAACTACGAAGTAAAATACCATGTTTTGCGTACCATGGCCGGCAGCTATGGCGACACCATCTCAGGATAATAATCAAGAAAGTATTTGAGACAAAATACGTGGATTAATAGTTGTCTGAACTTTAATCAATAAATCCTTTAAAACTAGTTTAGTGGTTACAACACCCACTACTACAATATAGAAAATATATAAATTTTAGGAAGTGCACATGTTCAAGTATCTTTTTAGTTTTGAATCATTAATAAAGTAAATGCTGCTGCTGCTGTTACTATATCCTGAGATCCGAAGGGAGCTCCACCTTCACCCATCAGTTAGAAACTTGGTTTTCATCAAATTTTGTATGCTAGGAAATACATTGCGAGTGGGTTGACTAGCTAAATCCTGGCAAGGCTATGATTAATTTAACATTTAAAAATAAAAAGCCTCTGATATCGAGAAAGCGTGAAGGTATCAAGCAGAAATTTATATGTACCAATTACTCAACTTAAAGCTGTGAAAAAAATCAACCTTCAAAAAGGTCAACGCAATCGAACGCTACGACCGTTTATGCCGTAAAACTTGTATTTTTATGTAGTTACTTAATTGCACCAGTTACGAGAGGTAGGTAGCAATCTACAAGTGTGATCGGAACCCTTTAACGCGCGACTCTTTAATTAATTAATCATAGCCTTGCCAGGATTTTGCTAGGCAGGTTTCCAACTCTCGATCTCTCTCCAACTTCTAGCATACAAAATTTGATAAAAACTAAGTTTCATCGCAGTAACAGATGGGTGAAGGTCGAGCTCTCTTCGGATCTTAGACCACTACCTGAACTTATTAAAATAGTTTAAAATAAAAAAATAACTTAAGTAACCAAGCGCAAAAATAAGTGATTTCATTAAAATCATCACTGAATGGATAAATATCTACGTATGTAATATAACATACTACGGATAAGTACATGTTTTACATTACTATCCACTAAACAACTAAATCAACTTTCTACATGTTCACTTTATAATTTGTGCTTTACAGCATTCTCCCGACACAGGTTTGCGTAAGATGGCAAAGCGAATAATGTAAAATAATTTAATAAATATGTAGAATTCGAAATTGGAAGTACAACGCAATACAAGTCAAAGGCAATTCTTACTTTACAATAAATTCCTTACTAGTAAATGCAAAAGCACATTTAGTAACTTCATTTATTTATTTATTTATATATTTATAAGCGCACTTATTAATATCTTATACGTAGATTACTAACAATAAGTAAAATGGCACAATTTTCAAGGCTTTACACTCAATCTACTCACGACGTGTGACCTTGTCTGTGTGTCGTCACTTATATTGAAACAAAATGCCACACACACAGCCAAATCAACCTAGTATCCTGAAGTAGAACTTTTTAAGACAACATACATTGTACTTTATATTATCAGTAAATATACAGTAAATCTGAAAACTACATGAAAATTATTGTATATATAATATAATTGCATCATCATAAAATACACTTATCAATATTATTTTATAATTATCATCTAGTATTTGACACTGGAATAAAAACAGCAATAATGCTAGCAATATAGCCAAAAATATTGAAAATGTACTACGAGGAAACTTGTAATACTGCCTATTACAAGCATATTAAATAGGTATTGAAGACATAGCTTTGACAATATTTAAAATAAAAATACTATTTACGTCCCCACAAAATCAAACAAGATCTAGTCTTACGATTCCGCACATAAAATCACTATTAAAGTCTTACTTCGCTTGGTGGTAGCATTTTGACTCTAGACTTGACTAAAATGGTACCCAACTCTATTGACTAGATATTTCTACTCTTTGACCAAAAACAAACTCTTTAACTGCCATATACAAGATGCACTCATTAGAATGTGAAATATTCCAGTAAAATACACGTGTACCGCTTTAAGTCTTATCCATCAAGATCCTAGAGATACTTAAGAGATTATTAGTTCCCTAGAAATTACGATTTATAAATACCCCTCATTCTCATGTTTCAATCATCTCCTAAGAAGTTTTAGTTATATAAATGCACTACCGTTGCAGTATCTTTGAAGCATGAAATTAAGTGTAATTTAGTCAGCACAACAAAGTAAAAAAACATATCTACCAATTTACCGAACCACTAACGCCATCTATGAAGCAACTGTAGCTAATAAAACATTTGTCACGCCTCGCTGTCTGTCATAATCGTGTTAATACGTTTAAGAACGCAATTTGTAAGTATATTGTGTAGGTTTTTCTTTCCTCTGTATAAATAGGCAATAGAACTGTCTAAGCTGTGCACAGCTCTTAATTTAACATCAGGGAAACTATTTATTGTTATAAGTAATTGCAAACATAGTTACCAGGAATAACCTACTTATTGTTATAAGTAATTGCAAACTTAGTTAGACAGAGGTAGACATTTTGGCAGTGTTCTTATATGCGGTACAAATGGTAATTTGAACTTTATAATATGGATTGTATTGTAATGTTAGTTAACTGCCGCCTAATGTTGTAGAAATTTATTTATTTAGCGTTTGGTCGCTGTCGTCAACGTCACAACTCATAAAGGTGGCAGTTTGAGCAGCCATTTGATAGCCTCTTCGCCTGTAGAAATAATAAGTAATCATGGAATAAAAGAGAAAGGCAGCTGGCGTACCGCCTATCATAGAAGCCTGCCATTGTCCTTTGACCAATGATAAAAATTATCGCCTTTACCGCTCGATATCATGGCTCGGTCGACTGGTTTATCAGTACAGCTCATGGTAAGTCTGGGGTACGGTAGGTACTGGCTTGGTAGTAATGTTCGGTCTACTGGTATACTTACCAGTAGACCATTGGTTTACTAGTCTACTGGAGACAGTTGATCTACTAGTCTACTAGAGACAGTTGGTCTACTGGTCTGCTAGTCTACTAGAGACGTTTGGTCTACTAGTCTACTAGAGACGGTTGGTCTACAGGTATACTAGTCTATTACAGACGGTAGGGTCTACTGGTCTACTAGTCTACTAGAGACGGTCGGTCTACTGGTCTTACCTGGTCTGCTAGTCTACTAGAGACGGTCGGTCTACTCGTCTGGCTTGGTCTGCTGGTCTTGCCTGGGGTACTGGTAGCTCTGCTCGTTGTGGTCGTATTTGTCGTTGATGGAGCTGGTACTCTTCACCATCATGTAGTAGCTATTTACAACGATGATGAAATAGCCCAGGACACCTGTAAATTGAGAATATAGGTACCTTATAGAATTGAATAAGGTTGCTAATGCAACATACAAAGTTTAATAATCGCATAATGAGAAACTAGTTTGGATATCAATCTGAGCAACTTTCACTAAGAAACCGATTTGATCGGAGCAACTTTATTTTCACTTCCCAGTACTGTTTGCCTGAGTGGGTCAGCTGATTTGTAAGGAGAAGTGGAAAATAAAGTTCTCTGATCAAATCGGTTTCTTAATAAACTAGTTTCTCATTCTGCGTTTATTAATTCATTAACCAACTTCCCAAAGGAGGAGGTTTAGAAATGGTCCGGATGTTTTTTTTTTATGTATGTGCCCCTATAGCGCCTAGACGGATGGACCGATTTGGAATATTATTTTTTTGTTTGAAAGGGTTAACCTTCCCATTGGTCCCATTCACACCAGGTCAGGATCTGATGATGGGATCCTGGAGAAATCGAGAGAACTCTTCAAATATATAGGCAGACCGTATAGTGATTTTTGTGTTTTTAGTAATAACTCGTGCATTTGCTCACGGTAAGCATAATAATGTGATGCAGAACTGCTGATGAAGACCACATGTGGCCAACAGAACTGCTCAATATTAGGTACAAATACAATGCGTGGCTGACGGGCAGGCGACGCATAGCCTAAACTGGTGGACCTAGAGCCATGAAACTTTGCACGGAGGTTCCTTAGTAGCGTGGGGTAGCACTGAGCAGAGATGGGATTTGATAAAATTAATTCCCCGAGGGGGGGGGGGGGGGGATAAGAGTTTGTATTAAGTTTGTATTAAGCTCAATCTAATCAAATAGGGCTATACGCTATATCGTCCGTCACTCGTCCGGCGTTCAGCCCTGTCTATTGATCCTCTAGCCAATCTTTTGACGCCAGGGGTGGGGTGCGGTATCTGAATCAGCGCGGGGAAGGTAGTGGCCGTTCTGTACGGAGTAATATTATCTCTTCTGTGCTAGTTGTTTAAATTATATATAATTATTATTCTTTAAATTGTACCACGCCGCAGTCTGACACTCGGCGCAACACTTGGCGTTGACTGAAAATCAGCGCTGAAGGCCCAGCCTTCAGCATACCGCTGAGTCAGAAGCCATTTATAATGACAGTGACACACAACCATTCATGGATGAATGTTAATGATATTGTGAGTGTTTTTTTATTATTTGTTTCTCTCTGTCTTATTGTAGTGTGTTCACTGTATTTGAAATAAACGTTTCTTACTTTTCTTTCTTTATTTTTTAAACACCAACTCACCAAAGAAGAGCAGTCCACCCAGCAAGGACAGGAAGATGTCGGAGCCGGTGCCGTTGAAGCCGGTCAGTGCGGTGTTGACCAGCAGCAGCGCCAGCATGGACGCGAAGAGCGCCATCTTGCAGACCACCCACACGCGGAGGCACGATGTGTTTTGCTGGGGATGGTTAGCATGCCACTTCATATGTTCGGAATTTCTTGATTGTACTTCACAAGACAGACATACAGAAACAGGACAGGCCAGGCATACAGGAGATTATAATAGATAGGCTATGTACAAAGGCGAGCTTATCTATAACAAGATTTTTTTTCCAGCAAACCATATGGAAAAGTTTAGATATAACAGGATACATTATGTAGGGCTTCGCTTATACAGGGGGTAACAGAAAGGGGTGTACAAGCCGAAAGAGGGTTGTTAGGGACATCGTTCTGAACAACTTACACTATGGGACCGACTTGATCAGAGCAATTTTATAAAATAAAGTTGCTCTGATCAAGTCGGTCCCATAGTGACAGTTGTTCAGAACGATGTCCCTAACAACCCCCCTCTTACGGCTTGTACACCCCTTTCTGTTGCACCCTACGTAGTTAGTAAAAATAAAGTTGCTCAGATCAAGCCGGTCCCATAGTGAAAGTTGTTCAGAACGATGACCCTAACAACCCTCTTTCGGCTTGTACACCCCTTGTTACACCATGTAACGGTGGCTGGGTAGGGGGTGGGTAGTACCGGTGACATTCCCCTAATAAGAACGCATATTTTGAGTTTTCTACTGTCGTCTTCGCACTACGCACGCACGCACGCACGTACGCACGCACGCACGCACGCACGCACGCACGCACGCACGCACGCACGCACGCATTCAGAAAATAAGTCCGATGACCTCGGAACTCGAATGCTGAATAGTACCCACCTTCACAACCCCAACGATGAGGGTCAAGCCCAACGCCACGTGCACCACACTGAGCGCGGCCCCCACCAGCGCTATCACCTGCCACTTGCCGTACACTCGGTCCTCGGGCGGCTCCGAGCGGGCACGGATCGCGAACACGACGCCGTAGAACGCGCACACTGCCACCAGCGTCAGCGATACCAGCTGCCACGGACAGAGGCGACACATCATAATCATTATTCAACCAATACTAGAACTTCGCTTTAGTTCCATGGAACTGTTTCATCATGGATCCAAAGCGAATATTATAGTATTATCAATACATCAATCAATGTCCGACATGGGACTAAGGCGAAAATTCACCGTTGAGTTCCATGGAACAAAAGAGATAAATATTTCGCGTTAGTTCCACCATGGAACAAAATGAATGGAACTACTGCGACTGCTACTACTTGGTTTCATGTCAAGACGTCCTCAAATAATTCTATTCCATTGCAATCTCTTACAACAAGTAACCATGCAGTGTGTAGTATTCTGTAGTAAAGGCCCCGGGCTTGACCGCCAACAAACATCCAATAGTAGATTGTTTACCAAGGAGTAAAGAACTATTTTAGGGCGAGAGTATTTTTTAAATCCTGAGCGACGAGGGATAAGTCGAATCCTGAGGGAGCGAGGGTTTCAAAGTACATCACTCGAGCCAAAAATAGTTTTTACTCCTGAGGTGGACACTCTACTTTTCATCACCCTCTATGAGAAAAGGAGTAATTATGAATACAGTCAGTAATAAGCGCTTACGAAATTGAAATACACAACGGAATTCAGATTTGCGCAGTTTTCTAATTCAACTTTTCATTATTTGGTTCGTGTTTCGATCTCGGTCTCTATATGGATTGTCACGAACGAATAAAATGTTGGGATAGTTAGTGTGTGATACACTCACCAGGTTGATAAAGCCAATGAGCTTGGCCCCCGCACCGAGCGCCAGGCAGCAGCAGCACGAGGTCACGTGAGGCAGCCAGCGCACCATGGCTCTAGCGGGGACCGCTGCCGAGGCTGGGCTGGAACGTTAACAAAATAACTCAAAAATATCAATATACTTACTGTAACCTGTCAATACATTTATCAAAATATCATGTACACCAGAAAAAAACATAATCATAGTATTAGACTTTAGGTCATTTAATATTAGCACCAGAAATAGAAATAAGATTGCTATGCCCACGTTCAGACTCAGTAAGGTTGCTAATTCTTTTATGGGAGTGTGTGTTAGTTTTTATAATAAAATACCTAACGAAGCAAACGGACCTACCAAAAAGGAGGCTCAAAAACTATGTCAAAAACGGTCTATTAAAGAAGTCTTATTAAAGTGTAAAAGAATATTTAGATGACAAAACTGCGTGGTCTTTACCATCTCGGCGCACAGAAATCCATAGAGGGGCGATGGACTGAGTCAGTACGTCTCTCTTCGGTGTATTTCCTTAGACTTAAGTAGAAACACATAAAATTGTATTTTTTAAGGCCCTCACATATTTTATAATTGAAACAAAAAGTAAAATTTAGAAAAAAACGACTTCCACAAACCCAATTTGATTAGATTGAGTTCAATACAAACTGTAACCCCTTATCCCCCCCCCCCTTGGGGAATTAATTTTGTCAAATCCCATATCAGTGCTACCCCACGCTACTAAGGAACCCCTGTACAAAGTTTCATGGCTCTAGGTCCACCGGTTTAGGCTATGCGTTGCCTGCCCGTCAGCCACGCATTGTATTTGTACCTAGTATTGAGCAGATCTGGTGGCCATATTTGGTCTTCATCAGCAGTTCCGCATCACAATATTATGCTTACCATGTGCATTTGCACGAGTTATTATGAAAAACACAAAAATCACTATAGGTCTGCCTATAATATTTGAAGAGTTCCCTCGATTTCTCTAGAATCCCATCATCAGATCCTGACCTGGTGTCAATGGGACTAATGGGAAGGTAAACCCTTTCAAACAAAAAAATAATTTTCCAAATCGGTCCATCCGTTTAGGCGCTATCGGGGTGTGGACATAAAAAAAAAAAAAACATACGGACGAATTGTAAACCTCCTCCTTTGGGAAGTCGGTTAAAAAGAGGTACGGGGGAGTTTCTTGCCCTTCTTTGCTCCATCCCTAAGCCCACAACTTCCGAACGGACGGTAGTATACAAAAATATTAATATTATATATTGACGTTGACTAAGCAATCTGTATGATTTTATGGTCAATAAAAAAAAAAACTTTAAGAAATAAGAAATTTATTTGCGGGTATTGTACGGTAATTATTTTTAGTATACATTAATTGAGCTCCTTAAACAGCTAATCATAGGATGCGGATGCGATGGGTCCATCAAAACATAACCCTGTTCAGAACAGCTGAACAAAAGTACACAAGAAATGCTAGAAATACAAACAGACTAGTACTAGATCATGTGCCACGGACAGCAAGGTACCAAAGTAATTGTTATGCAATGAATATAAAAATATATTTATTAAAGTGCCCAATGTCTTGAAACAACTCCCACTAAATCGTTTTAAACACAAGCTGTTCTCGTGGCTACTGCAGCATAAGTTTTACTTTCTCAACAAGAATTAAAAAGTAATATTGCAGACCTTATGTATAAACCTTCTCCTTTTACTTTCTACAATAAAATATTTGCATGCTATATAATATAGTTTTGATTAAGCAATAAAATGACATATTATATTAATTTAAGAACTGTATATAATACCAAAATCATATGCAAATATAAACGAATCTGAATCTGAAAATATTTAGTTGAAACATTGAAACATTGAAACATATTTATTTGTAAGTGTTAATTACATGTCAGATTATTAAATTGAAAATTATTAATATACACTCTGTATATAAATGTCATCATGAGCGAACATACACAAATTGTAAATTAAAATTAAAACATTGTATTAAATTAAAATTGCAATAAATTCAAGTTAATATTAATAAAATTGACCCAATTTAGTGGTCGCTTCGAACTCAGCGAATGAGTAGAAGGTTTGCTCGACAAGCCAGTGTTTCAGTCTTTTTTTGAAACATGCGGAATTAGGCGCAGATTTAATAGGTTCCGGTAGGCGATTGTATACCTTCGGACCCATGACATGAGTCAACTTCGATGACTTGGCCAGGGCGTGTGGAGCCGACCTGAGCCTGTGACCGTAGCGGGTTGCGTGGCCGTGGATGTCGTGGTGCCTGCGGAACGAGTCGACGTTCTCGTGCATGTACATGGCCACCTGGAGTATGACGATGGACGGGAGCGTCAAGATGTGCAGAGCTTTGAAGTGAGGCTTTACTGACACGTCCCGGCGAACCTGGACTATCGCTCTCACGGCACGTTTTTGCATCCTGAATGCTCGCTCCCAGTCCGCCGCGCGCCCCCACAGCTCGGCTCCGTACTGCAGCAGCGAGTGAACCGTGGCGAAGTAGCACGCGCGCGCGACGTCGCGCGGCACCGTGCGCGCCAGCCGCCGCAGAGCGAAGCATGCGCCGCTGAGTCGCGCGCACAGTCGCGCCACGTGAGCGCGCCACGTGAGCCCGCGGTCCAGCTCGAAGCCCAGGAACGTCGTCGCCTCCACCTGCTCGACCT
>OY735269.1:181553-300683 GCA_963457715.1 Argyresthia albistria
AGTCTGGTATCTACTGTATTTCTGTAATGTATAAAGATTCTGCGTTCATAATACATAGTTGGTTATATTAACAATGATAGGAAGTTAAGTTAATTAAAAATGGCGAATTATTGTGACCTGTTAGAATTCTATAGAGGCTCTAAAATCGGCCTAACTATTCAAGGATGCTGATCGCTCACTAGACGAAATGAATTCAGTGTGTGGTCTACCTTAAACTAAGCATTTTAAATGTATGGGTACCTACTTTGTAGCACACTGATATTGTAAATATCGTAGATACTTACTACTTAAATTTACAGAAGTACTCAAATTGTGTATTTTACTCTCATATCTGTCACTATCCGACTGATTTTATTTGATGATTCAAGACTCAAGTCACCAGATAAAATCTAGCAACGAAATGTCACAATCAATAAAATCAGAGAATGTTAAAAAAGGTCTAAATTAAACTTATTTCAGCATCTACATAAGTCGATTTTTGCACGTAGTACCTATCAACTTTTCTATGATTTTAGAGATTTTTCTATCGAAAAGGAACATCGAAAACATTCCACTAATAACTTGCCTAAAAATATTTTAGCTATGTGTTCAGAAGTATTAGGACCTATACCTTTTAGGTACTCTAGGATCATAATTAGGAGTAGTACACAAGTTGTACTTACATTTCAGAAACTTTGCCTTTTCATGATTTTTGTCAACAATCAACCACTGTACTTACCGTGTGAATCGAGTACTTACCTAAGAGTCTGTAATATAAACTGATATTTTAATTTAAATAATTAATAAAGTAAATATAAAAAACGATGTCTGGAGAAGCCTCATCGCAATATTTCATATTATTCCGGTGAATAAACGAATTGTGTAAATCTACTTGTTGTTTCATTAAATATATACTCCAATACTCAATAACTACGCTTTTTTACTGCTAATCAAAATAGATACTTAGGAACCAGGGAGCACTGATCCAGTGGATAGCGCATAGATAGATACTTAGGAACCAGGGAGCACTGATCCAGTGGAGAGCGCATAGATAGAAACCTTGGGAACCAGGGAGCACTGATCCAGTGGAGAGCGCATAGATAGATACTTAGGAACCAGGGAGCACTGATCCAGTGGAGAGCGCATAGATAGATACTTAGGAACCAGGGAGCACTGATCCAGTGGAGAGCGCATAGATAGAAACCTTGGGAACCAGGGAGCACTGATCCAGTGGAGAGCGCATAGATAGAAACCTTGGGAACCAGGGAGCACTGATCCAGTGGAGAGCGCATAGATAGATACTTAGGAACCAGGGAGCACTGATCCAGTGGAGAGCGCATAGATAGAAACCTTGGGAACCAGGGAGCACTGATCCAGTGGAGAGCGCATAGATAGATACTTAGGAACCAGGGAGCACTGATCCAGTGGAGAGCGCATAGATAAATACTTAGGAACCAGGGAGCACTGATCCAGTGGAGAGCGCATAGATAGATACTTAGGAACCAGGGAGCACTGATCCAGTGGAGAGCGCATAGATAGATACTTAGGAACCAGGGAGCACTGATCCAGTGGAGAGCGCATAGATAGATACTTAGGAACCAGGGAGCACTGATCCAGTGGAGAGCGCATAGATAGATACTTAGGAACCAGGGAGTACTGATCCAGTGGAGAGCGCATAGATAGAAACCTTGGGAACCAGGGAGTACTGATCCAGTGGAGAGCGCATAGATAAATACTTAGGAACCAGGGAGCACTGATCCAGTGGAGAGCGCATAGATAGATACTTAGGAACCAGGGAGCACTGATCCAGTGGAGAGCGCATAGATAGATACTTAGGAACCAGGGAGCACTGATCCAGTGGAGAGCGCATATATAGATACTTAGGAACCAGGGAGCACTGATCCAGTGGAGAGCGCATAGATAGATACTTAGGAACCAGGGAGCACTGATCCAGTGGAGAGCGCATAGATAGATACTTAGGAACCAGGGAGCACTGATCCAGTGGAGAGCGCATAGATAAATACTTAGGAACCAGGGAGCACTGATCCAGTGGAGAGCGCATAGATAGATACTTAGGAACCAGGGAGCACTGATCCAGTGGAGAGCGCATAGATAGATACTTAGGAACCAGGGAGCACTGATCCAGTGGAGAGCGCATAGATAGATACTTAGGAACCAGGGAGCACTGATCCAGTGGAGAGCGCATAGATAGATACTTAGGAACCAGGGAGTACTGATCCAGTGGAGAGCGCATAGATAGATACTTAGGAACCAGGGAGCACTGATCCAGTGGAGAGCGCATAGATAGATACTTAGGAACCAGAGAGCACTGATCCAGTGGAGAGCGCATAGATAGATACTTAGGAACCAGGGAGCACTGATCCAGTGGAGAGCGCATAGATAGAAACCTTGGGAACCAGGGAGCACTGATCCAGTGGAGAGCGCATAGAAACATTTTCCTTTGAAACACAACTCACCAACTTACGGGCGTTACATTATGTAATATGTAGGACTTACTGTAGGCTCGTTTTCGGGTTTATAGGCCACATTTGTATATCGAGCGGGGAGGACTAAGCGATAGGTCATGGAGTCGTTTTTTTTTGTTTTTAACTTGGAGAATCATTTACTAAAAATTTACTTTATAAACTACAATGACTCGAAATATATAATTGTCAAGCCATTTTGTACATACCATAATGCTTCAACTTCAAACATGTTCCTAGATTTATTTAACTACGAAGTAAAATACCATGTTTTGCGTACTATGGCCGCAGCTATGGCGACACCATCTCAGGATAATAATCAAGAAAGTATTTGAGACAAAATACGTGGATTAATAGTTGTCTGAACTTTAATCAATAAATCCTTTAAAACTAGTTTAGTGGTTACAACACCCACTACTACAATATAGAAAATATATAAATTTTAGGATGTGCACATGTTCAAGTATCTTTGTAGTTTTGAATCATTAATAAAGTAAATGCTGCTGCTGCTGCTGTTACTATATCCTGAGATCCGAAGGGAGCTCCACCTTCACCCATCAGTTACGGCGATGAAACTTGGTTTTCATCAAATTTTGTATGCTAGGAAATACATTGCGAGTGGGTTGACTAGCTAAATCCTGGCAAGGCTATGATTAATTTAACATTTAAAAATAAAAAGCCTCTGATATCGAGAAAGCGTGAAGGTATCAAGCAGAAATTTATATGTACCAATTACTCAACTTAAAGCTGTGAAAAAAATCAACCTTCTAGGTCAACGCAATCGAACGCTACGACCGTTTATGCCGTAAAACTTGTATTTTTATGTAGTTACTTAATTGCACCAGTTACGAGAGGTAGGTAGCAATCTACAAGTGTGATCGGAACCCTTTAACGCGCGACTCTTTAATTAATTAATCATAGCCTTGCCAGGATTTTGCTAGGCAGGTTTCCAACTCTCGATCTCTCTCCAACTTCTAGCATACAAAATTTGATAAAAACTAAGTTTCATCGCAGTAACAGATGGGTGAAGGTCGAGCTCTCTTCGGATCTTAGACCACTACCTGAACTTATTAAAATAGTTTAAAATAAAAAAATAACTTAAGTAACCAAGCGCAAAAATAAGTGATTTCATTAAAATCATCACTGAATGGATAAATATCTACGTATGTAATATAACATACTACGGATAAGTACATTTTTTACATTACTATCCACTAAACAACTAAATCAACTTTCTACATGTTCACTTTATAATTTGTGCTTTACAGCATTCTCCCGACACAGGTTTGCGTAAGATGGCAAAGCGAATAAATGTAAAATAATTTAATAAATATGTAGAATTCGAAATTGGAAGTACAACGCAATACAAGTCAAAGGCAATTCTTACTTTACAATAAATTCCTTACTAGTAAATGCAAAAGCACATTTAGTAACTTCATTTATTTATTTATTTATATATTTATAAGCGCACTTATTAATATCTTATACGTAGATTACTAACAATAACTAAAATGGCACAAGTTCAAGGCTTTACACTCAATCTACTCACGACGTGTGACCTTGTCTGTGTGTCGTCACTTATATTGAAACAAAATGCCACACACACAGCCAAATCAACCTAGTATCCTGAAGTAGAACTTTTTAAGACAACATACATTGTACTTTATATTATCAGTAAATATACAGTAAATCTGATAACTACAAGAAAATTATTGTATATATATAATTGCATCATCATAAAATACACTTATCAATATTATTTTATAATTATCATCTAGTATTTGACACTGGAATAAAAACAGCAATAATGCTAGCAATATAGCCAAAAATATTCAAAATGTACTACGAGGAAACTTGTAATACTGCCTATTACAAGCATATTAAATAGGTATTGAAGACATTTTTTTTTATGTGCCTGTAATATCCCACTGCTGGGCAAAGGCCTCTCTATGAAGACATAGCTTTGACAATATTTAAAATAAAAATACTATTTACGTCCCCACAAAATCAAACAAGATCTAGTCTTCCGCACATAACATCACTATTAAAGTCTTACTTCGCTTGGTGGTAGCATTTTGACTCTAGACTTGACTAAAATGGTACCCAACTCTATTGACTAGATATTTCTACTCTTTGACCAAAAACAAACTCTTTAACTGCCATATACAAGATGCACTCATTAGAATGTGAAATTGTTCAACTTTGAATAAGGGTCTAGCCTGTATATTCCAGTAAAATACACGTGTACCGCTTTAAGTCTTATCCATCAAGATCCTAGAGATACTTAAGAGATTATTAGTTCCCTAGAAATTACGATTTATAAATACCCCTCATTCTCATGTTTCAATCATCTCCTAAGAAGTTTTAGTTATATAAATGCACTACCGTTGCAGTATCTTTGAAGCATGAAATTAAGTGTAATTTAGTCAGCACAACAAAGTAAAAAAACATATCTACCAATTTACCGAACCACTAACGCCATCTATGAAGCAACTGTAGCTAATAAAACATTTGTCACGCCTCGCTGTCTGTCATAATCGTGTTAATACGTTTAAGAACGCAATTTGTAGGTATATTGTGTAGGTTTTTCTTTCCTCTGTATAAATAGGCAATAGAACTGTCTAAGCAGTGCACAGCTCTTAATTTAACATCAGGGAACCTACTTATTGTTATAAGTAATTGCAAACTTAGTTAGACAGAGGTAGACATTTTGGCAGTGTTCTTATATGCGGTACAAATGGTAATTTGAACTTTATAATATGGATTGTATTGTAATGTTAGTTAACTGCCGCCTAATGTTGTAGAAATTTATTTATTTAGCGTTTGGTCGCTGTCGTCAACGTCACAACTCATAAAGGTGGCAGTTTGAGCAGCCATTTGATAGCCTCTTCGCCTGTAGAAATAATAAGTAATCATGGAATAAAAGAGAAAGGCAGCTGGCGTACCGCCTATCATAGAAGCCTGCCATTGTCCTTTGACCAATGATAAAAATTATCGCCTTTACCGCTCGATATCATGGCTCGGTCGACTGGTTTATCAGTACAGCTCATGGTAAGTCTGGGGTACGGTAGGTACTGGCTTTGTAGTAATGTTCGGTCTACTGGTATACTTACCAGTAGACCATTGGTTTACTAGTCTACTGGAGACAGTTGATCTACTAGTCTACTAGAGACAGTTGGTCTACTGGTCTGCTAGTCTACTAGAGACGTTTGGTCTACTAGTCTACTAGAGACGGTTGGTCTACAGGTATACTAGTCTATTACAGACGGTAGGGTCTACTGGTCTACTAGTCTACTAGAGACGGTCGGTCTACTGGTCTTACCTGGTCTGCTAGTCTACTAGAGACGGTCGGTCTACTCGTCTGGCCTGGTCTGCTGGTCTTGCCTGGGGTACTGGTAGCTCTGCTCGTTGTGGTCGTATTTGTCGTTGATGGAGCTGGTACTCTTCACCATCATGTAGTAGCTATTTACAACGATGATGAAATAGCCCAGGACACCTGTAAATTGAGAATATAGGTACCTTATAGAATTGAATAAGGTTGCTAATGCAACATACAAAGTGTAATAAACGCATGATGAGAAACTAGTTTGGACATCATTCTGAGCAACTTTCACTAAGAAACCGATTTGATCGGAGCAACTTTATTTTCACTTCCCAGTACTGTTTGCCTGAGTGGGTCAGCTGATTTGTAAGGAGAAGTGAAAAAAAAAGTTCTCTGATCAAATCGGTTTCTTAATAAACTAGTTTCTCATTATGCGTTTATTAATTCATTAACTGACTTCCAAAAGGAGGTTTAGAAAACGTCCGGATGTTTTTTTTTATGTATGTGCCGCGATAGCGCCTAGACGGATGGACCGATTTGGAATATTATTTTTTGTTTGAAAGGGTTTACCTTCCCATTGGTCCCATTCACACCAGGTCAGGATCTGATGATGGGATCCTGGAGAAATCGAGAGAACTCTTCAAATATATAGGCAGACCGTATAGTGATTTTTGTGTTTTTAGTAATAACTCGTGCATTTGCTCACGGTAAGCATAATAATGTGATGCAGAACTGCTGATGAAGACCACATGTGGCCAACAGAACTGCTCAATATTAGGTACAAATACAATGCGTGGCTGACGGGCAGGCGACGCATAGCCTAAACTGGTGGACCTAGAGCCATGAAACTTTGCACGGAGGTTCCTTAGTAGCGTGGGGTAGCACTGAGCAGAGATGGGATTTGATAAAATTAATTCCCCGAGGGGGGGGGGATAAGAGTTTGTATTAAGTTTGTATTAAGCTCAATCTAATCAAATAGGGCTATACGCTATATCGTCCGTCACTCGTCCGGCGTTCAGCCCTGTCTATTGATCCTCTAGCCAATCTTTTGACGCCAGGGGTGGGGTGCGGTATCTGAATCAGCGCGGGGAAGGTAGTGGCCGTTCTGTACGGAGTAATATTATCTCTTCTGTGCTAGTTGTTTAAATTATATATAATTATTATTCTTTAAATTGTACCACGCCGCAGTCTGACACTCGGCGCAACACTTGGCGTTGACTGAAAATCAGCGCTGAAGGCCCAGCCTTCAGCATACCGCTGAGTCAGAAGCCATTTATAATGACAGTGACACACAACCATTCATGGATGAATGTTAATGATATTGTGAGTGTTTTTTTTATTATTTGTTTCTCTCTGTCTTATTGTAGTGTGTTCACTGTATTTGAAATAAACGTTTCTTACTTTTCTTTCTTTATTTTTTAAACACCAACTCACCAAAGAAGAGCAGTCCACCCAGCAAGGACAGGAAGATGTCGGAGCCGGTGCCGTTGAAGCCGGTCAGTGCGGTGTTGACCAGCAGCAGCGCCAGCATGGACGCGAAGAGCGCCATCTTGCAGACCACCCACACGCGGAGGCACGATGTGTTTTGCTGGGGATGGTTAGCATGCCACTTCATATGTTCGGAATTTCTTGATTGTACTTCACAAGACAGACATACAGAAACAGGACAGGCCAGGCATACAGGAGATTATAATAGATAGGCTATGTACAAAGGCGAGCTTATCTATAACAAGATTTTTTTTCCAGCAAACCATATGGAAAAGTTTAGGTATAACAGGATACATTATGTAGGGCTTCGCTTATACAGGGTGTAACAGAAGCCGATATAGGGTTGTTAGGGACATCGTTCTGAACTACTTTCACTATGGGACGTACTTGATCAGAGCAGCGACATCGTTCTGAACAACTTCCACTATGGGACCGACTTGATCAGAGCAACTTTATTTTTCACTCGAAATATTTAATACTTTATTGCACATAAAAAACATATTCTACATACTGAGTTTGTAAAAATAAAGATGCTCTGATCAAGTCGGTCCCATAGTGACAGTTGTTCAGAACGATGTCCCTAACAACCCCCCTCTTACGGCTTGTACACCCCTTTCTGTTGCAACGTAGTTGGTAAAAAAAAATAGCTCAGATCAAGCCGGTCCCATAGTGAAAGTTGTTCAGAACGATGACCCTCAACTCACTTTCGGCTTGTACACCCCTGTTACTCCATGTAACGGTGGCTGGGTAGGGGGTGGGTAGTACCGGTGACATCCGCCTAATAAGAACGCATATTGTGAGTTTTCTACTGTCGTCTTCGCACTACGCACGCACGCACGCACGCACGCACGCACGCACGCACGCACGCACGCACGCACGCACGCATTCAGAAAATAAGTCCGATGACCTTGGAACTCGAATGCTGAATAGTACCCACCTTCACAACCCCAACGATGAGGGTCAAGCCCAACGCCACGTGCACCACACTGAGCGCGGCCCCCACCAGCGCTATCACCTGCCACTTGCCGTACACTCGGTCCTCGGGCGGCTCCGAGCGGGCACGGATCGCGAACACGACGCCGTAGAACGCGCACACTGCCACCAGCGTCAGCGATACCAGCTGCCACGGACAGAGGCGACACATCATAATCATTATTCAACCAATACTAGTACTTCGCTTTAGTTCCATGGAACTGTTTCATCATGGATCCAAAGCGAATATTATATTATCAATAAATACATCAATCAATGTCCGACATGGGACTAAGGCCAGGCCTCCGTCACTCGCTCAAGGTCGCGCTATAAGTGCCTACCGCACAGTAGGTCGGTACTGACCCAAGCGAAAGCGGCAGTTGGTTGGCACACGCGAGACTGCGCACACGCGTCACGTTTCCCGCGCTCGCTACCAAGACACAACCAAGATGCCCGGTTATTGCGGTTATAAGTACAACCCTAGCGCATTCGTGCGATGACGCGCTTGCACGTGACTCACACGGCGGGCAACACAATCTCGACTCTTTGTGCGGGTACTTATGGTACATTTCTTCTCGCTGTGAACAGTAATTATTATTAATAAGATTTTGTAGGCTATTATAGCGTAGGTATTTTCGCATTTCTATGGGAGTGATGTATCTGTTACGTAGTAACTATTATCTAATCTGTGCTAAGGCGAAAATTCACCGTTGAGTTCCATGGAACAAGAGATAAATATTTCGCGTTAGTTCCACCATGGAACAAAATGAATGGAACAAAATGAATGGAACAAAATGAATGGAACTACTGCGACTGCTACTACTTGGTTTCATGTCAAGACGTCCTCAAATAATTCTATTCCATTGCAATCTCTTACAACAAGTAACCATGCAGTGTGTAGTATTCTGTAGTAAAGGCCCCGGGCTTGACCGCCAACAAACATCCAATAGTAGATTGTTTACCAAGGGAGTAAAGAACTATTTTAGGGCGAGTGTTTTTTAAATCCTGAGCGACGAGGGATAAGTCGAATCCTGAGGGAGCGAGGGTTTCAAAGTACATCACTCGAGCCAAAAATAGTTTTTACTCCTGAGGTGGACACTCTCCTTTTCATCACCCTCTATGAGAAAAGGAGTAATTATGAATATAGTTAGTAATAAGCGCTTACGAAATTGAAATACACAACGGAATTCAGATTTGCGCAGTTTTCTAATTCAACTTTTCATTATTTGGTTCGTGTTTCGATATCGGTCTCTATATGGATTGTCACGAACGAATAAAATGTTGGGATAGTTAGTGTGTGATACACTCACCAGGTTGATAAAGCCAATGAGCTTGGCCCCCGCGCCGAGCGCCAGGCAGCAGCAGCACGAGGTCACGTGAGGCAGCCAGCGCACCATGGCTCTAGCGGGGACCGCTGCCGAGGCTGGGCTGGAACGTTAACAAAATAATTCAAAAATATCAATATACTTACTGTAACCTGTCAATACATTTATCAAAATATCATGTACAGAAAAAACATAGGTTTACCTAAGACTTTAGGTCATAATCATAGCACTAGAATTAGAAATAAGATTGCTATGCCCGCGTTCAGACTCAGTAAGGTTCTTGTAGCAAGAACCACAGAGCAGTGAAACAGAGAACAGAGACACAGAACGCGACTCTGATTGTTTCTCTGCTCTGTGGTTCTTGTTACAAGAACCACAGAGCAGTGAAACAATTAGAGAGCTGACTTTGACAATTACCACAGAGTATAGGATATTCTAAAAATCTGTTCACTTTCAGAGTCCTCTGTTGGATTTTTAGGGAAACTGTCCCAGAAACAATCTAATTGAGCTCCTTAAACAGCTAGTCATAGGATGCGGATGCGATGGTTCCATCTAAACATAACCCTGTTCACAACAGCTGAACAAAAGTATCCAAGAAATGCTAGAAACATATACTTAATAGAAACAGACTAGTACTAGATCATGTGCCACGGACAGCAAGGTACCAAAATAATTTTTATGCAATGAATATAAAAATATATATACTTAATAAAGTGCCCAATGTCTTGAAACAACTCCCACTTAATCGTTTTAAACACAAGCTGTTCTCGTGGCTACTGCAGCATAAGTTTTACTTTCTCAACAAGAATTAAAAAGTAATATTGCAGACCTTATGTATAAACCTTCTCCTTTTACTTTCTACAATAAAATATTTGCATGCTATATAATATACCTAGTTTTGATTAAGGAATAAAATGACATATTATATTAATTTAAGAACTGTATATAATACCAAAATCATATGCGAATAAACGAATCTGAATCTGAAAATATTTAGTTGTGTGTGTGTTTACGTTTATTGAACAGTTTTAAAATTGAAAAATTCTTGAAGTGAATGCCAAGGTAATCCAATAAATCTAGGAACAAGTCTTAAGTTGAAGCATTATGTACAAAATGGCTTGACATTCTCAGAATTGTATATTTCCAGCAGATTTATTTTATAAAGTTAATTTTGTGCAAAAAAAGACAGCATTTGATGGCACTTTTACATGACGTCATTCTGTTGTTATTTCATAGAACTCAGGAACAAAATTTCTGTTTTGACAGTTCATAAAAAGTATCTATTTTGACATGACAGGCCACAAGCCTATTAAAAAGTAATATTGCAGACCTTAGTATAAACCTTCTCCTTTTACTTTCCCCAATAAAATATTTGCATGCTATATAATATAGTTTTGATTAAGGAATAAAATGACATATTATATTAATTTAAGAACTGTATATAATACCAAAATCGTACGCAAATAAACGAATCTGAATTTGAATCTGCAAATATTTAGTTGTGTGTGTGTGTGTGTGATGCTGATGACGTTTATTGAAAAGTTTTAAAATTGAAAAATTCTTGAAGTGAATATAAAAACAATTCTCCAATAGCCATTTCCGTAGTTTAGATGTGTGGGGACACAGTTGTACCTATATATATTACGCGCTTCGTGGCTACGAGTCAGTCGTTCCCGAATCGCTCTTTGAATCAGTTGAATAAAGTTGCATGTCGTATTACGGTATTCACGTGTTGTCAATTAACTAACCCAACAGAATTGGCAAACTGGTGACCCCGACGTGATGAATTTATATTGATGCAGGAAATGGGAATCTGCCGCCCGTCCAAAAGTGCGTGGGCGAGTCCGCTCCATGTGGTACCGAAGAAGGACGGGAAACTACGTCCGTGCGGGGATTACAGGGCGCTCAATGCTATCACGAAACCAGATAGGTACCCCATACCGCACTTAAAAGACTTTACGTACATGCTAGCAGGTAAAACCATATTTTCCCGCATTGATATAAATAGGGCTTACCACTTCATCAAAGTCGCGCCCGAGGACATAGCTAAAACAGCGATAATCACGCCATTTGGATTGTATGAATTCCCGTGTATGACTTTTGGGCTGCGTAACGCGGCTCAAACATTCCAGCGTTTTATGAATAATACCGTTCTACAGGGCTTATTTGCCACACAATTAGATAGCAGTGATGATTCAACGTTTATATTTTGTTATTTAGATGACATTTTGATAGCCAGTAGATCGGAAGAGGAACATAAACAGCATTTGAACGCAGTTTTTGCAAGTTTGGAGCAATACGCTCTCACGATAAACCTTGCTAAATGCAGTTTTGGACAGGCTAAGTTAGAGTTTCTAGGATATGAAGTTTCAACACAAGGTATTAGGCCACTAGAGAGCAAAATACAGGCGATTGTAGAGTTCCCTAAGCCGCAAACGGTAGATCAGTTACGAAGGTTTTTAGGGATGATTAACTTCTATCGTCCACATTTACCCAAAGCAGCACAATATCAGTCAGAGTTGTCTAGTTATTTCCATAATGCCACGAAAAAAGATAAGTCAGTTATTGAGTGGACGGAGAAGGCCGAAAAAGCGTTCGAACAGTGTAAATTGGAACTGCAGAGCGCAACTACGCTCACATATCCTGTAGCAGGCAAACCACTAGCTATCATGGCAGACGCTAGCAACAATTGTATAGGGGCGGTATTACAAACTCAAATAAAAGGAACATGGTGCCCACTAGGTTTCTATTCTAAGAAAATGTCAGAGACGCAGCAAAAGTATTCAACCTACGATAGGGAATTACTAGCAGTGTACATGGCACTCCAACACTTCCGTAGTATGTTTGAAGGTCGAGAATTAATTGTATATACGGATCACAAGCCTCTGATTTACGCCTTTACTAATATGAGTAAAAGTAACGAAACACCCAGGCGAACGAGGCAGTTATTATACATTAGTGAGTTCACCACGGATATTCGACACGTAGAAGGTTCCAGTAATGTAGTCGCAGATTCGCTGTCGAGGGTTGAAACTATTCACTGTCCCACGGTACTTGATTTCGAAGAAGTAGCGCGCGTGCAAAGGGACGATCAACAACTTAAACTATTATTGACAGCGGTTGATCGTAATTTTGCACTTAAGCAGTTTGAACTACCTGGGTCGAAAGTTACCGTGTACTGTGAGACGACGACGGATAAAGTAAGGCCTTATTTACCACAGCAATTTAGACGTCTGGCGTTCGACTCAGTACACAATCTTAGTCACCCGGGTATCCGAACTACTAGACAATTGGTTAGTAGTAAATATTTCTGGCCAAATATGAACAAAGAGATAGGCATTTGGGCAAAAACTTGCATTCCTTGTCAGAGCTCAAAAGTAACACGGCATACTTACTCGGAATTAGGTACATATCAGTCGGCGGACAGAATGGAGCACATTAATATAGATATAGTCGGTCCTTTGACGACGACAGCCGACGGGTACAGGTATTTGTTAACAATGATAGATAGAATGACCGGGTGGATAGAAGCATGCCCACTGAAAGACGTCTGCGCCAAAACAGTAGCTAAAGTTTTGTATGAAAATTGGATATCTAGGTATGGATCCCCAGGTAAATTAACGACTGATCGTGGTAGCAACTTTGAGAGCCAGCTGTTCGCAGAGCTAATGAGGTTGATGGGTATTAAAAAGAGCCGTACTACGGCGTACCACCCGCAATGTAACGGGGCAATAGAGAGGTGGCATAGGTCACTAAAAGCAGCTTTGATGGCAAGACTTGACACAATTTCTTGGGTTGATGAACTACCCACGGTTCTACTAGGCCTGCGCGCAGCACCAAGGCATGATACAGGAGTAAGCGCAGCGGAGCTGACCTTCGGACGACCACTAAGGTTACCAGGTGAGTTCTTTGATAATACCAAAGTAAACGTTCATCTAGACGATGATTACGTACAGCAGTTACGCGAGACAATGAAATCATACAGGATTAAATCTCAGCAGCACCGAGATACTAGAACGGTATTCGTGCATCCGGATTTAGCTAAATGTGAAAAAGTTTTTGTTCGGAACGACGCCGTCCGCAGCCCGCTACAGAAGCCCTATAGCGGACCATTCTCGGTGGTAGAGCGTAAAGGTAAGTATTTTATGGTTAAGATGGGAAATAGGCTACCAAGCAGCATTTCAATTGATAGACTTAAGCCTGCGTATGTTCTTAGCGATAACTCAGACCAGTCGCCACCTTTGCCGCCCACGCAAACTACGACGCCACCGTTGCGTCGCAAACCAACTGTTACTTTCGAACCTGTAAAGCCAATCGAACAACCTATACAGATAACCAGGACAGGCAGATCTGTAAGAAGGCCAGTCAGGTTTGCTGACTAGGGCTATTTCCATACTTGTATTATTTTAGAATTGTATTTAAGTTTCGCTTTAGATAAATTATAAATAGATATGTGATAAATTATAACGCGACGACCACCATGCCTGGAGTAATGAGAGCCGGACGAGTTATATGGAAGCCAGTAAGATCCTCGTAAAAGCTTAACGACGGCTCACATTATTCACGGTAGCCAAATGGTGTTCGTTTCGAATTATGTTACTGGATTAATCACTCGCGTTATATTTCTTAAGGTATAACCTGATACGACAACGCAGTAAAATTTAGTGTTGTAAGTGAGACCATAAGTACCTAAGACCACAGGTGGTTAGTTATAAGAAGCCAGACTTAATATCATGTTAAATGTTATAACCACACGGCTGTTGGGATATTGGATAATGGATACCCTGCATTGTTCAGTGGAGTATAAGAACCATTGGCTGATTGATTTCGATTAGTAGCGGTAACTCAGTAGTCAATGATCGACATATCTTTCACCATGGGCAAACCACAAAGCAAGGATATTGTTATCGCGCAGTCTTCGACAAACACAGCCTATGTCGGCGGCAAACAACAATGCGACAGCTGCAAGTCATACGTCGCAAAAGCCGCAGAGTGTAGTATTTTCACCAATGTAATTTATAGTTTCGTAAAATTGTGTTAGTTACTTATTTGTTTAAAAAAAAAAAAGAAAAAAATATAAAACCTTTGTGTTCAGAAGAATATTGTTAGAACTTAAGGTGGGGAATGGTACTTATTAATCGTGTTTTGTAACAGAAATTATTGTATTATGTATTATTGTTTTTTTTTTTATTGCTTCTTGGGTTAATTTAACAGTGTAACAATTCTTGTATTAACTAAAGGGGGGCTAATGTGGGGACACAGTTGTACCTATATATATTACGCGCTTCGTGGCTACGAGTCAGTCGTTCCCGAATCGCTCTTTGAATCAGTTGAATAAAGTTGCATGTCGTATTACGGTATTCACGTGTTGTCAATTAACTAACCCAACAGAATTGGCAAACTGGTGACCCCGACGTGATGAATTTATATTGATGCAGGAAATGGGAATCTGCCGCCCGTCCAAAAGTGCGTGGGCGAGTCCGCTCCATGTGGTACCGAAGAAGGACGGGAAACTACGTCCGTGCGGGGATTACAGGGCGCTCAATGCTATCACGAAACCAGATAGGTACCCCATACCGCACTTAAAAGACTTTACGTACATGCTAGCAGGTAAAACCATATTTTCCCGCATTGATATAAATAGGGCTTACCACTTCATCAAAGTCGCGCCCGAGGACATAGCTAAAACAGCGATAATCACGCCATTTGGATTGTATGAATTCCCGTGTATGACTTTTGGGCTGCGTAACGCGGCTCAAACATTCCAGCGTTTTATGAATAATACCGTTCTACAGGGCTTATTTGCCACACAATTAGATAGCAGTGATGATTCAACGTTTATATTTTGTTATTTAGATGACATTTTGATAGCCAGTAGATCGGAAGAGGAACATAAACAGCATTTGAACGCAGTTTTTGCAAGTTTGGAGCAATACGCTCTCACGATAAACCTTGCTAAATGCAGTTTTGGACAGGCTAAGTTAGAGTTTCTAGGATATGAAGTTTCAACACAAGGTATTAGGCCACTAGAGAGCAAAATACAGGCGATTGTAGAGTTCCCTAAGCCGCAAACGGTAGATCAGTTACGAAGGTTTTTAGGGATGATTAACTTCTATCGTCCACATTTACCCAAAGCAGCACAATATCAGTCAGAGTTGTCTAGTTATTTCCATAATGCCACGAAAAAAGATAAGTCAGTTATTGAGTGGACGGAGAAGGCCGAAAAAGCGTTCGAACAGTGTAAATTGGAACTGCAGAGCGCAACTACGCTCACATATCCTGTAGCAGGCAAACCACTAGCTATCATGGCAGACGCTAGCAACAATTGTATAGGGGCGGTATTACAAACTCAAATAAAAGGAACATGGTGCCCACTAGGTTTCTATTCTAAGAAAATGTCAGAGACGCAGCAAAAGTATTCAACCTACGATAGGGAATTACTAGCAGTGTACATGGCACTCCAACACTTCCGTAGTATGTTTGAAGGTCGAGAATTAATTGTATATACGGATCACAAGCCTCTGATTTACGCCTTTACTAATATGAGTAAAAGTAACGAAACACCCAGGCGAACGAGGCAGTTATTATACATTAGTGAGTTCACCACGGATATTCGACACGTAGAAGGTTCCAGTAATGTAGTCGCAGATTCGCTGTCGAGGGTTGAAACTATTCACTGTCCCACGGTACTTGATTTCGAAGAAGTAGCGCGCGTGCAAAGGGACGATCAACAACTTAAACTATTATTGACAGCGGTTGATCGTAATTTTGCACTTAAGCAGTTTGAACTACCTGGGTCGAAAGTTACCGTGTACTGTGAGACGACGACGGATAAAGTAAGGCCTTATTTACCACAGCAATTTAGACGTCTGGCGTTCGACTCAGTACACAATCTTAGTCACCCGGGTATCCGAACTACTAGACAATTGGTTAGTAGTAAATATTTCTGGCCAAATATGAACAAAGAGATAGGCATTTGGGCAAAAACTTGCATTCCTTGTCAGAGCTCAAAAGTAACACGGCATACTTACTCGGAATTAGGTACATATCAGTCGGCGGACAGAATGGAGCACATTAATATAGATATAGTCGGTCCTTTGACGACGACAGCCGACGGGTACAGGTATTTGTTAACAATGATAGATAGAATGACCGGGTGGATAGAAGCATGCCCACTGAAAGACGTCTGCGCCAAAACAGTAGCTAAAGTTTTGTATGAAAATTGGATATCTAGGTATGGATCCCCAGGTAAATTAACGACTGATCGTGGTAGCAACTTTGAGAGCCAGCTGTTCGCAGAGCTAATGAGGTTGATGGGTATTAAAAAGAGCCGTACTACGGCGTACCACCCGCAATGTAACGGGGCAATAGAGAGGTGGCATAGGTCACTAAAAGCAGCTTTGATGGCAAGACTTGACACAATTTCTTGGGTTGATGAACTACCCACGGTTCTACTAGGCCTGCGCGCAGCACCAAGGCATGATACAGGAGTAAGCGCAGCGGAGCTGACCTTCGGACGACCACTAAGGTTACCAGGTGAGTTCTTTGATAATACCAAAGTAAACGTTCATCTAGACGATGATTACGTACAGCAGTTACGCGAGACAATGAAATCATACAGGATTAAATCTCAGCAGCACCGAGATACTAGAACGGTATTCGTGCATCCGGATTTAGCTAAATGTGAAAAAGTTTTTGTTCGGAACGACGCCGTCCGCAGCCCGCTACAGAAGCCCTATAGCGGACCATTCTCGGTGGTAGAGCGTAAAGGTAAGTATTTTATGGTTAAGATGGGAAATAGGCTACCAAGCAGCATTTCAATTGATAGACTTAAGCCTGCGTATGTTCTTAGCGATAACTCAGACCAGTCGCCACCTTTGCCGCCCACGCAAACTACGACGCCACCGTTGCGTCGCAAACCAACTGTTACTTTCGAACCTGTAAAGCCAATCGAACAACCTATACAGATAACCAGGACAGGCAGATCTGTAAGAAGGCCAGTCAGGTTTGCTGACTAGGGCTATTTCCATACTTGTATTATTTTAGAATTGTATTTAAGTTTCGCTTTAGATAAATTATAAATAGATATGTGATAAATTATAACGCGACGACCACCATGCCTGGAGTAATGAGAGCCGGACGAGTTATATGGAAGCCAGTAAGATCCTCGTAAAAGCTTAACGACGGCTCACATTATTCACGGTAGCCAAATGGTGTTCGTTTCGAATTATGTTACTGGATTAATCACTCGCGTTATATTTCTTAAGGTATAACCTGATACGACAACGCAGTAAAATTTAGTGTTGTAAGTGAGACCATAAGTACCTAAGACCACAGGTGGTTAGTTATAAGAAGCCAGACTTAATATCATGTTAAATGTTATAACCACACGGCTGTTGGGATATTGGATAATGGATACCCTGCATTGTTCAGTGGAGTATAAGAACCATTGGCTGATTGATTTCGATTAGTAGCGGTAACTCAGTAGTCAATGATCGACATATCTTTCACCATGGGCAAACCACAAAGCAAGGATATTGTTATCGCGCAGTCTTCGACAAACACAGCCTATGTCGGCGGCAAACAACAATGCGACAGCTGCAAGTCATACGTCGCAAAAGCCGCAGAGTGTAGTATTTTCACCAATGTAATTTATAGTTTCGTAAAATTGTGTTAGTTACTTATTTGTTTAAAAAAAAAAAAGAAAAAAATATAAAACCTTTGTGTTCAGAAGAATATTGTTAGAACTTAAGGTGGGGAATGGTACTTATTAATCGTGTTTTGTAACAGAAATTATTGTATTATGTATTATTGTTTTTTTTTTTATTGCTTCTTGGGTTAATTTAACAGTGTAACAATTCTTGTATTAACTAAAGGGGGGCTAATGTGGGGACACAGTTGTACCTATATATATTACGCGCTTCGTGGCTACGAGTCAGTCGTTCCCGAATCGCTCTTTGAATCAGTTGAATAAAGTTGCATGTCGTATTACGGTATTCACGTGTTGTCAATTAACTAACCCAACAGAATTGGCAAACTGGTGACCCCGACGTGATGAATTTATATTGATGCAGGAAATGGGAATCTGCCGCCCGTCCAAAAGTGCGTGGGCGAGTCCGCTCCATGTGGTACCGAAGAAGGACGGGAAACTACGTCCGTGCGGGGATTACAGGGCGCTCAATGCTATCACGAAACCAGATAGGTACCCCATACCGCACTTAAAAGACTTTACGTACATGCTAGCAGGTAAAACCATATTTTCCCGCATTGATATAAATAGGGCTTACCACTTCATCAAAGTCGCGCCCGAGGACATAGCTAAAACAGCGATAATCACGCCATTTGGATTGTATGAATTCCCGTGTATGACTTTTGGGCTGCGTAACGCGGCTCAAACATTCCAGCGTTTTATGAATAATACCGTTCTACAGGGCTTATTTGCCACACAATTAGATAGCAGTGATGATTCAACGTTTATATTTTGTTATTTAGATGACATTTTGATAGCCAGTAGATCGGAAGAGGAACATAAACAGCATTTGAACGCAGTTTTTGCAAGTTTGGAGCAATACGCTCTCACGATAAACCTTGCTAAATGCAGTTTTGGACAGGCTAAGTTAGAGTTTCTAGGATATGAAGTTTCAACACAAGGTATTAGGCCACTAGAGAGCAAAATACAGGCGATTGTAGAGTTCCCTAAGCCGCAAACGGTAGATCAGTTACGAAGGTTTTTAGGGATGATTAACTTCTATCGTCCACATTTACCCAAAGCAGCACAATATCAGTCAGAGTTGTCTAGTTATTTCCATAATGCCACGAAAAAAGATAAGTCAGTTATTGAGTGGACGGAGAAGGCCGAAAAAGCGTTCGAACAGTGTAAATTGGAACTGCAGAGCGCAACTACGCTCACATATCCTGTAGCAGGCAAACCACTAGCTATCATGGCAGACGCTAGCAACAATTGTATAGGGGCGGTATTACAAACTCAAATAAAAGGAACATGGTGCCCACTAGGTTTCTATTCTAAGAAAATGTCAGAGACGCAGCAAAAGTATTCAACCTACGATAGGGAATTACTAGCAGTGTACATGGCACTCCAACACTTCCGTAGTATGTTTGAAGGTCGAGAATTAATTGTATATACGGATCACAAGCCTCTGATTTACGCCTTTACTAATATGAGTAAAAGTAACGAAACACCCAGGCGAACGAGGCAGTTATTATACATTAGTGAGTTCACCACGGATATTCGACACGTAGAAGGTTCCAGTAATGTAGTCGCAGATTCGCTGTCGAGGGTTGAAACTATTCACTGTCCCACGGTACTTGATTTCGAAGAAGTAGCGCGCGTGCAAAGGGACGATCAACAACTTAAACTATTATTGACAGCGGTTGATCGTAATTTTGCACTTAAGCAGTTTGAACTACCTGGGTCGAAAGTTACCGTGTACTGTGAGACGACGACGGATAAAGTAAGGCCTTATTTACCACAGCAATTTAGACGTCTGGCGTTCGACTCAGTACACAATCTTAGTCACCCGGGTATCCGAACTACTAGACAATTGGTTAGTAGTAAATATTTCTGGCCAAATATGAACAAAGAGATAGGCATTTGGGCAAAAACTTGCATTCCTTGTCAGAGCTCAAAAGTAACACGGCATACTTACTCGGAATTAGGTACATATCAGTCGGCGGACAGAATGGAGCACATTAATATAGATATAGTCGGTCCTTTGACGACGACAGCCGACGGGTACAGGTATTTGTTAACAATGATAGATAGAATGACCGGGTGGATAGAAGCATGCCCACTGAAAGACGTCTGCGCCAAAACAGTAGCTAAAGTTTTGTATGAAAATTGGATATCTAGGTATGGATCCCCAGGTAAATTAACGACTGATCGTGGTAGCAACTTTGAGAGCCAGCTGTTCGCAGAGCTAATGAGGTTGATGGGTATTAAAAAGAGCCGTACTACGGCGTACCACCCGCAATGTAACGGGGCAATAGAGAGGTGGCATAGGTCACTAAAAGCAGCTTTGATGGCAAGACTTGACACAATTTCTTGGGTTGATGAACTACCCACGGTTCTACTAGGCCTGCGCGCAGCACCAAGGCATGATACAGGAGTAAGCGCAGCGGAGCTGACCTTCGGACGACCACTAAGGTTACCAGGTGAGTTCTTTGATAATACCAAAGTAAACGTTCATCTAGACGATGATTACGTACAGCAGTTACGCGAGACAATGAAATCATACAGGATTAAATCTCAGCAGCACCGAGATACTAGAACGGTATTCGTGCATCCGGATTTAGCTAAATGTGAAAAAGTTTTTGTTCGGAACGACGCCGTCCGCAGCCCGCTACAGAAGCCCTATAGCGGACCATTCTCGGTGGTAGAGCGTAAAGGTAAGTATTTTATGGTTAAGATGGGAAATAGGCTACCAAGCAGCATTTCAATTGATAGACTTAAGCCTGCGTATGTTCTTAGCGATAACTCAGACCAGTCGCCACCTTTGCCGCCCACGCAAACTACGACGCCACCGTTGCGTCGCAAACCAACTGTTACTTTCGAACCTGTAAAGCCAATCGAACAACCTATACAGATAACCAGGACAGGCAGATCTGTAAGAAGGCCAGTCAGGTTTGCTGACTAGGGCTATTTCCATACTTGTATTATTTTAGAATTGTATTTAAGTTTCGCTTTAGATAAATTATAAATAGATATGTGATAAATTATAACGCGACGACCACCATGCCTGGAGTAATGAGAGCCGGACGAGTTATATGGAAGCCAGTAAGATCCTCGTAAAAGCTTAACGACGGCTCACATTATTCACGGTAGCCAAATGGTGTTCGTTTCGAATTATGTTACTGGATTAATCACTCGCGTTATATTTATTAAGGTATAACCTGATACGACAACGCAGTAAAATTTAGTGTTGTAAGTGAGACCATAAGTACCTAAGACCACAGGTGGTTAGTTATAAGAAGCCAGACTTAATATCATGTTAAATGTTATAACCACACGGCTGTTGGGATATTGGATAATGGATACCCTGCATTGTTCAGTGGAGTATAAGAACCATTGGCTGATTGATTTCGATTAGTAGCGGTAACTCAGTAGTCAATGATCGACATATCTTTCACCATGGGCAAACCACAAAGCAAGGATATTGTTATCGCGCAGTCTTCGACAAACACAGCCTATGTCGGCGGCAAACAACAATGCGACAGCTGCAAGTCATACGTCGCAAAAGCCGCAGAGTGTAGTATTTTCACCAATGTAATTTATAGTTTCGTAAAATTGTGTTAGTTACTTATTTGTTTAAAAAAAAAAAAGAAAAAAATATAAAACCTTTGTGTTCAGAAGAATATTGTTAGAACTTAAGGTGGGGAATGGTACTTATTAATCGTGTTTTGTAACAGAAATTATTGTATTATGTATTATTGTTTTTTTTTTATTGCTTCTTGGGTTAATTTAACAGTGTAACAATTCTTGTATTAACTAAAGGGGGGCTAATGTGGGGACACAGTTGTACCTATATATATTACGCGCTTCGTGGCTACGAGTCAGTCGTTCCCGAATCGCTCTTTGAATCAGTTGAATAAAGTTGCATGTCGTATTACGGTATTCACGTGTTGTCAATTAACTAACCCAACAGAATTGGCAAAGATGTGAAGAGATTAACGGGGAGGTTTTTAATATCTTAAGGTACCTTATTGTGTTAAACGTAGTAATTAGGTTAGGCGCCTAAACGGCGGCGGTCAAGTGTTTTGGGGCCGATATATTTCAGCCGTTCAGTCCTTGACTGAAACACACATACACAAGCTGTACAGCGGGGCAGTACTTACTGGCGCTAGCGAGATCATGTCCATGGTCGAAATATCGATATTGACATACCGAAATCTATATCAAAAACAAGAAAAAGCTATTCTCACGACTGCCTTTCGACCAACCGAGATATCTCGACTCGTTTTCGATCGAAATAAATATAAATCGAGATCGTTTTCGACGGTTTTAGGCCGTATGATAACCGATATCTCGACTGGGGAGATGATCTCGGTAGCGCGAGAATAGCGGGCCAGGGGTGTTTGGTGTGAGTTTATACCGAGATACTTAGTGCCACAGGTAGAACGTGAGTTAGGTATCGTTCGTTAAACTCGGGAAAGCATTGACAAATCCATTTTCTTAGGAAATGTCAAGTTACTCGAGTTTCGCGTTAAATCGTGTTCTATTCTAGCTACATACATATATTATGGCGGCACTTTCACCCGTTTTCCGAAACAATATGTTTTGAAAACTTGTAAAACTATTGCTAAATTCATATCAACCAATCAAGTGCCGCTATTTTGAATCAATCTTCGATTAATCGATTAATCGCGTCTTATGTTTGACCACTCATTCAGAAATTGGGGTTTAATTCATGTTGATGCTGATTTATCTAAGGCGAGCTTATGTCTGTCTTTCAGCATCCCAGGCTTGGTTAAAAAGCATTACTAAACTCATTTAGCTCTTAGGGTTCCGTACCCGAAGGGTGCCAAACGGGACCCTATTACTGAGACTTCGCTGTCCGTCCGTCCGTCCGTCTGTCACCAGGCTGTATCTCATGAACCATGGTAATGAAAGAAACAGTGACCGTTGAGATTTTCACAAAAGATGTACATATTTCTGTTGCTGCTATAACAACAAATACTAAAAAACAAAAGAAATTCGATATTAAGGGGGGCTCCCATACAACAAACGTGATTTTTTTTTGCTCATTTTTGCTCGATATTGATAATGGTAGCAGCTAGACGCTTAAAATGTTCACAATATATTTAGTATATTATTTACTTACAAAATAAATAATTAAATTAAATTAATATTTCATGTGGCTCCCATATACAACAAAAGTTTTTTATAGAATGGTACGGAACCCTTCGTGCGCGAGTCCGACTCGCACTTGGCCGGTTATTAATAAATAATAAACTCACGGGTTGCCAGCACTATCCATATCGACGATCGCCATCTCCACTCCCCACAAGACTGTCGGAATGCCCGTCTCTCAGGAGATTACTTACGTAGGGAATTAAAATTAAAACAACAAGTGAACTAGCCGCCGCCGCCGGTCGACGGTCCCTGGGCTGGCTGGGCGCTTGTGAGTTGTGAGTGAATACTTATTGCGGGGCGGTGTGGTCCAAGACTGTGTGAGTGAACTGTTATTTTTGACTTAAACCACAGATTATAATATTATAATATACTAATTTATACTAATACAGATAGACCACCCAGAACAAAATCTGACATCGACGTAAACTCAACTGAGATGCTGCGGAAGCTACTTTAGTTCGAGGCCATTATCGCTTGCTGCAGCACCATCGAAAAATTGCAAATACCAAGATATAATATAAGATATATGGGATTTATTCTAAGATTAGCGCCACCGAGAAGTATGTTAATCTTAATCTTACTCATACGTGGTTATCAAGCATGCTTAATCGTCTACGGGGCCCTTAACAAGGGGATAGCCGATCGTAACAAGGGGATAACCAACGCAGCCGACATGAACCCGCCGCCGCCCGCTCCCGCCTGTGCCGTGTGCCACGCGCGATGAACCGTTACACACAACAAGTAGCGGACTAGCCACAAGGTCGACGGGATGAAGGTACATACAATTAAATGGTGCGGTTTTAATGCGACTGTGTCGCTACTGTATTCCCATCGACTGACGAAAGGGCGGCGGCGGCCGGCGCGGTAATGGTAGGTAGGTAGGTATACGTACATAAATTGATCTACAATAAATAAACGGTCAAGTGCGATTAGGACTCGCGCATCTCGCGCACCAAGGAGGGTTGCGATCGCACTTACAGAGCGTAACATTTGTAATTACCACCTTAATGTATACCAAATTACCAACATACCTATGTTCCACAAATAAATGATTTGATTTCATTAGGTTTCCACCACAGGGTGCTCATCCCATACAAATTAGAATTAGTAACCCTTCGTAAAAAAGAGATGGTGTGAGGGCTTGAGGAGTAAGATTTCGAGTAAGATATAAATCCTATATATGGTATCATCTCGTGGTATTTACAATTTCTCGATAGTGCTGCTCCAAGCGATATATAATAGCCTCGAACTAAAGAAGCTTCCGTAGCATCTCAGTTTACGCCGGTGTCATATTTTGTTCTAGGTGGTCTATCTGTATTAGTATAATATTATAGTATCTGTGGTTTCCACAAAAAAAAAAATATGATGTCATCCATGTAAACAAAATTAAATATTTTTCTAGAAAAACAGACATTTAGTTTTTAGATTTTTCTCTTTACTTGTGCTATAAGACCTTGCTTTGTGTCAAGTTTCATGATTGTAGGCCTACGGGAAGTACCCTACAGGTTTTGGGTCCATTGCAATTACTATGAAAATCCCACAATTTTACAGCATAAACGGTTGCACCGTTCGTTGATTTTTTCACAGCTTTATGCGACCACAGACCTTAATTAACAATTGATATAAATTTCAGCTTGATACGTCCACTCGTTCTTCATATAAAAGGTCTCAGACAGACAGACGGATAGACGGATGGAAGACAACAAAGTGATACTATCCTAGAATAACAACGCGTGTGTGCATCACTGAGCAAAATATCTAGCTTCATAGAGTAATGGTAGTCAGTCTTATGAGGGGTAAAATATTTAGATAGAGAAAAATAGTAAAATCATCTTGATTGTAATTCAGCTATGAAAACAAAACAAAATAACCAGCCAAGTGCGAGTAGGACTCGCGCACCAAGGGTTCCGATCACACTTGGAGAGTGTAATTAGGTTTGCACATAAAAAACTAAATTGTGATGTCATCCATGTAAACCAAATTGAATATTTTTTTAGAAAGACCTTGCTTCGTGCCAAATTTCATGATCTAGATCAACGGGAAGTACCCTCTAGGTTTTGATTCCCTTGCGAATATCAAGCAATTTCAGCAAAATTGAGACATATGTGCGGTATCTTGTGATTGCGTTGACCTATAAGATTATTTTTTTCACAACTTTAAGAGATCATGACTTGAGTAATCAATATTAATTTCAACTTTATACCTCCATGCGTTTCTGAGAAAAAGTCTTAACAGACGGTGAGACAGACAGACAGACATAAATTTACAGTTTTCGGATTTTTCCCTTTACTTGTGCTATAAGACCTTACTTCATTCCAAATTTCTTGACCCTAGGCCAACCGGAAGTACCCTATAGGTTTTGATTCCCTTGCGATTTCCACGCAAGTTCATACAAATTCAGCAAAATCAGCAAAATTATGACATAATATCGTAGTATCTTTTGATTGCGTGGACCTAGAAGTTAATTTTTTTCACAGCTCCAAGGGACTATAGACTTGCTTGAGTAATCATATTAATTTCAACATGATACCTCCACGTGTTCCTGAGAAAAGGGGTCGTGACAGACGGACAGACGGACAGACGGACAGCAAAGTGATCCTATAACTTATTTCTATAATTTTATTTTTGATCTAGGTACTCTTCTTTTTAATAATTTTATGCTAAGATAATTTTATGTTGTTACTACTTAATTATTTTGTGTTTTAGTGAATTTTGTCTGTACTTATATAATAAAACCGGCCAAGTGCGAGTCAGACTCGCGCACGAAGGGTTCCGTACCATTATCTATCTATATAATTGAAACAAAAAGTAAACTTTAGAAAAAACCGACTTCCACAAACCCTATTTGATTAGATTGAGTTTAATACAAACTGTAACCCCTTATCCCCCCCCCCCCCCAGGGGAATTAATTTTGTCAAATCCCATATCAGTGCTACCCCACGCTACTAAGGAACCCCTGTACAAAGTTTCATGGCTCTAGGTCCATCGGTTTAGGCTATGCGTTGCCTGCCCGTCAGCCACGCATTGTATTTGTACCTAGTATTGAGCAGATCTGGTGGCCATATGTGGTCTTCATCAGCAGTTCCGCATCACAATATTATGCTTACCATGTGCATTTGCACGAGTTATTATGAAAAACACAAAAATCACTATAGGTCTAATCGGTCTAATTTTCCAAATCGGTCCATCCGTTTAGGCGCTATCGAGGCACATACATAAAAAATAAAATAAAAAAAAAACAAACATCCGGACGAATTGTAAACCTCCTCCTTTGGGAAGTCGGTTAAAAAAACCGCAAAAAAACACGTTAATTGTATGGGAGCCCCCTTTATATTAAATTTATTTTGTTTTTAGTATTTGTTGTTATAGCGGGAACAGAAATACGTCATCTGTGAAAATATCAACTGTCTAGCTACCACGGTTCATGAGATACGGCCTGGTGACAGACAGACGGACGGACGGATATCTTGAGATTTTAAGGTACTTTCCCTCCAGGGCCCATTCGTTTGTTCCACCCTGTATATGTGTGATCTGTAACTGTATTTTTCATGAAATACCCAAAAAGTTTTGTTCAAATTATCATCTTATGTCAGAATAACTTTGTAGCTAGTTGAAAAATAACATTTGAATTGATTCAAAGCTTGCCGCGCTTTTAGGGCCTTTAGTACCTACTAAACGCCGCCGTAAGCAGCACTGTCTACAACCTACTCCTACTGGAAAACGTGAGACACCCATCTACAATTTCCGTACAATGAGGTTCACTCACTCATTATGTCAATGTCATGCAAAACATCATTTCAACGCACCAAAGAGTATTTAATTAAAACATCACTGGCAGCCAAACTTGAAGTGGCCAAAAGGAAAAAAATAATTTCTGAGCTCTGAGATTTGTATGAAAACAAAAGTAATTAAAAACTATTAATTTTATAATTATTTTCTAAAAGTTCTACAGACTAAATAGAGACGTCGTAATTGATCAATTAATATTTAAAGTCTTTGTAGAAGTCCGGGGAAGACATTGCCATATCATTTAAATTTAGTTTCATTAAAAGAAGGCTTACCTACCAAAACAAAATGGTATAAACTTTTCAAGCGTGTTGTGAAGACGTATCTTGTACCGAGACTACTTTCAATTTGTAATATCTCTCGTATTTCAGTATTTGTGGTTGGTGCGGCAACAGATATACACATTCTGTGAAAATTTCAGCTTTCTAGGTATTACGGTTCGTGCAGGCGGACCCGGTGACAGACGGACGGACGGACGGACGGACGGACGGACGGACAGCGAAGTCTCAGTAATAGGGTCCCGTTTGGCACCCTTCGGGTACGGAACCCTAAAAATGTAACTTCATGTTTTTATAATTTGGTAACGGTATCCACGAAACAGGCTAGGCCTAATGTGGGAGCCATGTTTGAACCATATATGTCAATGTTTTTTTTTTGAAAATAAATATTTTGAATTTGAAAAAAAAATAAAAAAATAAGGGTTCCTTTTTTCTTTTTAAGGATCGGAACCCTAAAAACATCATGATCTGAACTGAACCAATGATGATGCGAATTTGATAAATTATTTTAATCTGCAAATGCTTGGAAAAGTTCCAGGCTAGGGAAATACAAGTATTAGGCAATAAAGCCAAGTTCTATTATTACTTTATTAGATATACTGTACATTTGGTCATCATAGTATTGGCAGCTTTGAGCAGCATTTTCACTAAACTTCAGTAAGAATATTTTGCAGGGAAGAATAATATACTTATTATTATTCAACACTTTCGCTTGGATAACTGGCCAAATGTGGAGACAATAAAATTGTGCCTCCGCCATGATATGTTGTTGAAGAATACAGGGCCAGCGCAGCGGGACAGCAGCAGCAGATTATCTCCTAGATGTCTTTGAACTATTATTACACAACCTTTACACTATCCACTTTAGTGAAGGAAAACCTACATAAAACTTTGATCTATTTTTAAATCTATTTACTGGATATCAATAAGGAAGAAGACCTTGCAAACCTCACATTCAGCAACATATTAGAATTGATTTAAATAACAGGAATAGTTTAGGAAGGAAATTGGATGTCTCAACTGTAACCAGCGGCAGCGCTCAAACTCCAATTGGATGAAAGTCCCAATAGCTGATTTTGTTCAGCGGGTGTCACGTCACCACAGAAGAGATATAATAGTAATCCGATCACAGAGCATAATCTATATGTCTACCTATCAAACCCCCAGCCCTGTTCAGTAAAAGTCTTCTCTTCATTCATCTGTTGATAATTATGAAAGAACCGTATATCTAATGCTGCAAGCAAGAATACTCTCAAATCCATAATAGGTAGAGATCTCTTGTTCAGTAAACTAAATTTAAGTAGGTACTTATATTTTAAATTGTGGTATATCTATTGGTTACACGTTCATTGATTAACAATGTAGAGTCAGTGGCAATGTTTTTATTGTTATCGTTCCATCTAACTTAAGAATACTTACCTACATTATTATAATGTGACCAGGTTGAAAATAATTTTTAGGGTTCCGTACCCGAAGGGTGCCAAACGGGACCCTATTACTGAGACTTCACTGTCTGTCTGTCTGTCACCAGGCTGTATCTCATGAACCGTGGTAGCTAGACAGTTGAAATTTGCACAGATGATGTATTTCTGTTGCCGCTATAACAACAAATACTAAAAAACAAAATAAATTTAATATTAAGGGGGGCTCCCATACAACTAACGTGTTTTTTTTTTTGCGGTTTTTTATAGATAATGGTATGGAACTTTTCGTGCGCGAGTCCGACTCGCACTTGGCCGGTTATTTTCCTTGACGCCCCCCTAACTACACTCCAATCCAACCGACTGAGCAGGGCGTGCAGGAATCTAGTGTCTGTCTGCTATAAATGTATGTCTAGACTTACTAAAACTTGACCTTGAATACAGAATTAGGAAAACTTACCGATTTTTTTGGATTCGTAAATCGCGAGCGATAATTCTCGCTGTAGAAATTAGCACTGATGAATATCACTGCTATCAGAACTAGTGCACCTGTAAAATGACTTATCTACACAAGATTATAGAAAGACACACGCTCGTTATACAAAAAACAAACTTGCGATTATTTCAATTTAACTAACTCTGCACGAATTCGCTGCCGAGCCGAGTTGAGTTGCCGACGTTGCCGTGCCGATTGCCGACTCGAGTCGACCGACGAACGACTGCTTGCTTTGCTTATTAATTAGTTTGCTTTGCTTATGCCTTTATTTACTAAATAGAAAGAGATGCTGATAACGACGAATAGAATAGATGCGAGCAGGATGGCAGCGGAGTCCTAGTCCTATCAATCTGTTGACATTATCAAACGTCAAGCTTTTTTTTAATAGGGCGTCAACCATACATAGTTCAAAGGCTTCATTTTATCAGCCTGACAACGTTCCGTTTCTGACCATTTTATTACAGAATCTCGTATAAATATTTTGGCTCTTTTCCCGATGGGTGCCAAACGGGACCCTATGACTAAGCCTACGCTGTCTGTCCGTCTGTCCGTCTGTCCGTCTGTCCGTCTGTCCGTTCTGTCCGTCTGTCCGTCTGTCCGTCTGTCCGTCTGTCCGTCTGTCCGTCTGTCCGTCTGTCCGTCTGTCCGTCTGTCCGTCTGTCCGTCAGCGGGTCCTAGAGCACGAACCGTTTATCTAGAAAGTTGAAATTTTCACAGAATGTATATTGTATCTGTAAACCTATATGTTGCTTGCCGCTATTACAAAGATGATTATTAAGATATTACAGGGGGTCCTCAATTGACAACCTTTCATTTTGATAAGGTACTAAAATTAGAAAACCATTTCGAGATTTAAGTGTTCTGAGCTCTTAGATATTTTTTTCAGAATTTTTAGATCAGTACCTAATTTAAGAGTTAAATAATAAAAACTGAAATATTGTCCAAATTATCAATGTCAGGATTTATGGCATGTGTTCCATAATCTAGATATAAATAAAAAAGCAACTGTCAGTCATCATCTGTCATCTAAATTTTGTCACTGCTGGTTGTCAACTTGTCATGAAGTTGCAACAACAAAAGAGTATTTACACATATTGACAGTGCGTTCCGCGACATCGACGTCAGCGCCATAATCGAATACAGCGTCTAAGATGCCATCGTTTTGTATCGCCAAAAGCCCAAAACTGTCTCGGACTGTAATCGATTTTGGCGTGACTCGGAACAGGGGGTGATATTATGACAGAATAATGACATTTTAATTTTTTATTGATGCAATGACGGGCAAAAGTTCAACGTTTTATAATCCTGACATTGTACTTACGCCCTTTTAGAATGAGTAACTCTAAAAATCTTGAATTATAACTTAAAAATAAGAATAAACACTAAAATAAAAAATACGGGTCCCATCGTTTCCCATCTATTTTCGTATGAGATAATAAAAACAGCTCCTATTTTTTTTGAAATATTATCAATTCCCCATTTAATACAAGAGACGTGTTTTGAGTTTTGATCATTGAAACGTAAGTAAATGTAACTCAATGGTTTTGATACACCCACGCATTTCAATATGATGGATGATATATTTCGCGTTAACTCACTTTGTTGTGGTAGCGCAGCTGATATGATGTAGGCTTTCAAATCCTCGTGATAATATTTTCTTTCTTTTTTGTTTTTTTTTTTTTGTTTTGAGTGCTTAAGTTTTGTTGTACGATGTACGGTACCTAGGTACCCTTCGTGTGCGATTCCGACCCGCACTTGACCGTTTTGTTTTTAATAACATTAGGCGATAGATGTCTAAGCTAAGACAGTATTTTTCTTAGGGTTAACGTAATTCATAAATTCGGAATTATAACGTACCTAAGTATTTATTTCCTAGATGACTTAATTATTTAGTTACGTAGTACCTAGTTATCACGAAGTCTAAATTACATCTCAATTTACGAAATACTAAAAAGGTGGTCTCCGCAGTCGTCCTGGGTTGTGTCCTGGTCCTGGGTTAACATCCCAGCCGCAGTGCTGGCTACAAGAAGGCGTTCCTCACTGGCGAGTACAGTCTCGCCGAGTGCTGGAACCGACTCTCGTTCTTCTCGCTCATGATCTGCTTGTGGCGGCTGTGGACCACCACCACGCAGTATATGGAGACACCTGAAGATAGGAACAAGCTGTTTAAGTAAACCTTTTGCAATGACTTGCGCAACGAGTGGTTCTGACCAATCGTTACAGAGCGAATATCGAACGAAAATCATAGAAAAGAGCGCTCGTTTGCAAAAGAGCGATTGAGAAATAGAGCTCCTAGCTCCTTTCCCGTCGTTCGGTGTGCGGGAGCGGACACTGACGCACATAAGGATTTGGTATCGGTTGCGGTCACAGTGAGGGATTGATCTCTAAATTCCAAGTTACATACCATTTAACAACGTCGGTACCTAATAAAGTACCTATACTTACTAAGTACCTCGGAAAACTCAAAACCTATAACTGCCAACTTAACTGACAATATGGCAAGGCATAGCCACAGTTTTACCCGCCCCCGCCACGTACGACTGCCAAGCAAGACGTTCAAATGTGCGGATATGACTGGCTAAATGACCGCTTTTCGTCCACCGAGAGCCACCGTCACCCCGGTCACGTCACGTCAATGAGTACGAAACAAACAGCACGTTAACTAACGGTGGACAAAAGACGAGTGGGTTTCGGAATACTAACAAGCTCTCAACAGATGGAAGAAGATCATGAAGGCCTCCTCCCCCAACACCTCTCCCTCGTCCTGCAGGATAAGGCTGACGGCGGTGAGGCAGAGCACGAAGAACACGGCGGCGAGGATGCCCGTCACGATCGTCCACGGCAGGGTGAGCGAGGCGCGCTTCTGTGTGAACAACATGAACACTAATATTTATCAAGCCTGTCTTAATAACCGGAAAAATATCGTGGAAAAAGTGACGGACAGAGTGCTTTTACAAAAATATAGCTCTGTTCCTCACTTTTCCACAAAAGGAATATAAAAACAGCCATCCACAGACTTCATATATATCGATGCAGCCATCCTATAATATGTCATAGCTCGCTTTTGCGTATATTTCTTGTAAATGTATTTTTTATGTTTCTGTGCAATAAAGAATATGAATATGTCATGGGAACCAGAAACAGCGACATCACGCACAAACAGCGACATCACGCACAAACAGCGACATCACGCACAAACACAACATCTTCCTGGAGAATTTTCTTCTTCCTTGCAGAAACAGCGACATCACGCACAAACACAACATCTTCCTGGAGATTTTTCTTCTTCCTTGCAGAAACAGCGACATCACGCACAAACACAACATCTTCCTGGAGATTTTTCTTCTTCCTTGCAGAAACAGCGACATCACGCACAAACACAACATCTTCCTGGAGATTTTTCTTCTTCCTTGCAGAAACAGCGACATCACGTACAAACACAACATCTTCCTGGAGATTTATCTTCTTCCTTGCAGAAACAGCGACATCACGCACAAACACAACATCTTCCTGGAGATTTTTCTTCTTCCTTGCAGAAACAGCGACATCACGCACAAACACAACATCTTCCTGGAGAATTTTCTTCTTCCTTGCAGAAACAGCGACATCACGCACAAACGCAACATCTTCCTGGAGATTTTTCTTCTTCCTTGCAAAAACGTCACACGTCTTCTGTCCTATCCGTGGTGGCAAAGGCATACATGTGCGCTCAGCCGGTTATTTAGTAATTCGTGAGAAATAATGAGATACAGAGTCATTCAAAGGAATTCACAAAGACTGACGGATTACTTGATGAGATCCACGACCGATTCCTTCGACTTTTATTGGATTATTTCTTAAAAAAGTTAGAGAGCATCAGCTTACCTTTGTAGCCCCAATAATTAATAGTATTCCGCACAGCAGCTGTATAAAACTAACAATAGCTGTGGCCACGAAGAAGGCGAATTTGTGAGTGGACAGATCCTTTCCTCCTGGCCCCAGCGGCCGTAGGGTTACTATCATTGTATATAGGAATAGTTCTAGCACTGCGACAATCTGGAAACAGAGAAATGGACAAAGATGGGTTAAGTATACCTTTTCCTATACGGTGTGGCAGAGCAGAGCAGAGGTACCTACAGCTGTTGTGCCCACGATAAGTCAGTCGAGGCCAATATTGCAATTACTATTATGTACGTACAGGCATAGCAATAGCAAGAGTACACGCAGTGTAAGTAAATAGCAATACCAAGAGTAGACGCCGTGTAAATAGCAATAGCAAGAGTAGACGCAGTGTAAATAGTAAGATTGCTGACATATTATGTACAGGTGTAACGTGGATAAGTAACGTCTCATAACATCTTCTCTCTCTAATTATTATTCTAGCTACCACAGATTAAATTACTCATAGTACGATACTGCTGGGTGAGTTCAATTGAATTGAAATTAGATTTTGATACTTAAACATAATTAGTAAACACTTTCTTGGTACATACATAAGTACATACATACATTAATTACAACAACAGCACATAAACACAAATGTGACATCAAATAAAATCGGTGCAGGTTAACCGATTCCAGTAGAAAGTAGGTGATACTTACATGTAGAATTCAGTTGAGCAATATGTATAATCACCACATTTAGCCAATAGATAAATGGACAGGTGCGGTTTGTTATTCAAGGTATTATTTATTTATTACATAAAGTACAGTCAAGATCTACATCCGTGCTTGCATAAGGTCAGGACGTTCTGATTTTTATATATGTTGGTAGGGCTTAAACCACATTAAAATTCCAGTTTTGCAATTTTGCTGTGCGAGCGGGGCGGTGTACTCAAAAAACCATGAAATTTTCGGTCATTTTTCAGTTTTTGCTCTACGCGTCAGTAAAAGAAGGGTCTGATTGCTATAGCTACATTGCACGCTTTAAAGAAGACTAAATTAGCTACAATATGGAACCATGGCGGGCCCTATACAGCTATTGGTTCCTACAGTACAGTTCGTCGAAAGTAGGCCCGCCCGTCTTTAGCAAAAGTTTAAGCCAATCACTGTTTAAGCTTCTACGATTTGCTGAAAACCCGCATCATGATTGATCATCATTTTTCTATTAGCCATTTGAAAACTAGGGTGCCTTGGACACATTATAGAACAATTGAAAGAACGACCAACCGAACAGACGAAATACACCGACGGATTCTGATGCGGTTTTCTGCATGTAAATGGTTGTAAACTTCCCTGCGAGGATTCTGGTATGAGTTTTGTTAACATCGGTTCAGCTGTTCAAAAGTCATTGGCTTAAACCCAGGCTCAAGAAATAGCGATTAATAAGGTGACAAGCCTAGTTTTGACGAACTGTACTGTAGAAACCAATAGCTGTATAGATAGAGCCTGCCATGGTTCTAAATTGTAGTAAATTTAGTCTTCTTTGAAGCATGCAAAGTAACTTTAGCAATCAGATTATTCTTTTACTGACATGTTGAGCAAAAACTCTAAAATGACCGAAATATCCATGGTTTTAAGGGTATACCGCCCGCCGCCGCTCGCACAGCACTTAGGAAATTGCAAATCTGGCATTTTAATGCATTATCAATATAATTATTAAAAAAAAAACAGAACCTTATGCAAGCACGACCCCTTTCTTATTAAAATTACTGTACACTAACCTACCTTCTTACATTTTATTCATGCTATTTCCTGCAGCAACGCTATTTGTCTATAAATTGATATCGTTCGATGATGGTGATAGATAATTAATCAATTATTGTCGTTCAGATAAAAGCTATTGTACCTACTAACGTGCCGAACCTACCTACTAACAAAGGCTAAGAAATTTATAGTTTTTGGATGTTCCCTTTGCGTTTTTTGAATAGTTTATATAAAGTTTATCCAAATCGGCCGAGCCGCGCGCTTACCAACACGCGCTTATTGAAATCAAAACCCAAACCAAATACCCATATAAACTTTGTACCCGGTACTTATAAATTACCCCCTTTTTATTTTTCTTTCTTTGTTTAAGTTCAGTACCATATGTTTGGCCTACAAAATAGAAGCCTTTAAGTGGCCTATATGTCTAGTCTAAGTTCTCTACTTATATTATTTTGAATTGTGCTGTAGCCTTTGATAAATAAATAAATCAGGAATGGTCACCAGGAACTCAAGGCTACATAGAGTTTTACGATTTTCCTGCCATTTTTCATTCAACAATGCAAACACTACGCCTTACAGCCGTGTTATAATAATATTTACCTAATTAGGTACCTATACTATAATGAGTTTAAAGCAGAGAAGTTCCTTGAGTGATTGATAATGGATGACAGATGAGTAAATAAATATTCTATGGTAGACAAATGGGCAATAGAGGAATATAAAAATAAAGGAATCTTGGTAGCTAATGACCGGTGTTCCGGAGCAATACGTTCAAACTATAGCAATAATGGGTATTGTCATCTATCTAAAACTCAAAAGTAATTTTTACCGAAAGCCTACCACAAAAAAAGAATTTCCGAAATCAGCACTTTCAAAATATCTTGCGTACTGATACTGATACTGAGCAGTTACAAATAGTATTACCTCTATGAGTATGATCATTGGTCGGTGAGTCAAGTTGGATTACTTACTGTGTACAAATATCCAATGATCAACGTCCCAGTCTGCAAACTGAGACAATAACAACATCTTTCCAACATCGGCACACTCATTTTGTTCACTAGAATCAACAATCATAAAAAAACACAGCCACTGAAACCTCGTCAATTTGAGAATAATTATTTATTTATCTACTGATCTAACTGGATTTGACTCTAGTCTCTCAGTTCGGTGTTATATTCAGCCTTCGTCATAACTTCGCGGTAACTCAGTGCGGTCTGACGTCGTTCGTTTTGTTATCACTCTATTAGCTGATAACATTGTAGTGACCATGATTTCGATAAGCATTCTTTAGGCGTGTGCTAACCTGCACTTAGCTGTTGACTGCCTTTAGGGTCTGATTCTACTTAGTGATAAGATTTACCGAGATAAGTCGGGGACTTACCTGCTGGATGGTCTGGGGAGATATTCCGAGAGATAGCATAGCTGAAAAATAATTGACATTATAACACAAGTTTAACTAACCTCTAATTAACTTAATAAGTATAGCAAAAGATGAACGGAGCAATCAATAGTGTTATCTTATTTATCTCTGAGAAAATCTCTACAAGGAGGGATTTGGTCTATCTTTAGGGTATTACAATTATAAAATTATGAGCATCATCATTGCATGCAATGCAGTGCACATTTTTAATAATAAGAAGAAACAGAAGTCCTCTGAAATAGCTGGAGCCGTTGATACCTCATGGAAATATTGTTTGGAACAGGACAACATAATTTATTGTCTAACAGTCACCCATCAACTAATAAACACATCTCAAGTGCCTTCCTGCTCTATGTAATCCAACACTTGATAATGCTTGCTAAGCTATGATATCATACTTTGGTATTTGTCACATGAGTTGGACCCTTCGCATATCGACATAAAATACTGTGATAAAAATAATTCTGGTTTATGTGTTTTTAACCGACTTCCCAAAGGAGGAGGTTTACAATTCGACCTTTTTTATGTATGGGCCCCATAGCGCCTAGACGGATGGACCGATTTGGAAAATAATTTTTTGTTTGAAAGGGTTTACCTTCCCATTGGTCCCATTGACACCAGGTCAGGATCTGATGATGGGATCCTGTAGAAATCAAGTGAACTCTTCAAATATTATAGGCAGACCTATAGTGATTTTTGTGTTTTTAGTAATCGTGCATTTACTCACGGTAAGCATAATATTGTGATGCGGAACTGCTGATGAAGACTACATATGGCCACCAGAACTGCTCAATACTAGGTACAAATACAATGCGTGGCTGACGGGCAGGCGACGCATAGTCTAAACCGGTGGACCTAGAGCCATAAAACTTTGTACAGTGTGTATTAAACTCAATCTAATCAAATAGGGTTTGTGGAAGTCGGTTTTTTCTAAAGTTTACTTTTTGTTTCAATTATCATTACGATTTTTCTATCTACTCCTGGTTTCTAAAGGGGGTTTTTATCTTTAGGTATTCCTCAAGACTTACAGCTTCAGGCTACCTGACTGCCGGTGCGGTATGGGAAAAGGCGTGACGCTATTGTATGTAAAAGGTGTACGGTTCCACTATTACGACATAAGGAAACGATTAAGTATACCTACCCAGGTGCCCGTAACATTTGGGTTGGTTTTGGCCGACGCGCCTGTACAATGGGCGCGCACGGCGCATGCGTGCTGAACATAATGAATTTTCATACTGTCGTAGCAGAAAATTGTCGTTTTCACCAGAACAATGACGATTCGTATCTTGATGACGAAATGTTTATATAAATAATCTGGATATGCTATATGGGGTTTAGTGTAGTGGGCTCCATGGATCGAGCAATATGGTGAGTGTTGGTTTAAGTAGAACAGTTTTTGCTCACAGAGACAACAATGAACTTAGCCGATTAATGTCAAATTGAGGCATTGAGGGCATAGACACAGATTGACCCTGCCACCACGCTGCCGCTGGCTCAGTGCGGATTGACCCTGCCACCACGCTGCCGTTGGCTCAGTGCGGATTGAGAGGAGTGTCGGGAAAATACCAACCCGACTGTCAGAAGTTATCTAGGCCTCTGACCGCTTTACCACTCTATTGTCCAAAAAAATATTTATATTTAACTAAAAAGCAGAAGAAGAAGAACTCACAGCGACAGTATGACATTTGGGCAACGCTTTATTATAGTTGAGTACCAGACAGTACCAGTCTGTATTCAGCCTTATTATATCAAGAGAGAACATCTTACTTAACGAATTTGTCAGTCCCGTACAAACATAATACATGGCACTATACTACTGTCAACTCCAAACAATGGCAGTACAAATATGGCCACTTACCTACTTGTATCGAATCGACACATCGGTCATCTTCCGTCGTCGGGTTACGTAACCCCCGGTCAGCGTTCCCACGGTTAGCTCGTGCTGACTCAACTTTCACTTGGTGCAAACGGACTCTTATTACATGGTGCTAAATTAATAATTTGTAATAAATTCGGCCAATCCTCTCCGGTTTGTGTAATGCTGGGTTAGGAATTCGTTGGGTGCTTTTACAACTTATATGTTGTAAATATTTATTGATGCCTAATATACGTGGTTTGGTGTTACGTGATAGCGAACAATGTTCAACAAGTGACGTACTTTACGACCATATTACCCGTCATGGAAGTTTACAATAGGTTGGCGTAAGTTTTGCTGCGTTTCCTCAATTTTAGTTTAATTTATCAATGTACCTGTGTTATGTTTTTCCCGTTCAAGGTGGGAGAGGCAAAAATATTATGTGCAGCCACGTTTGTAACTAATTCAACAATATTGACTCGCCTCAATTTCGGCCGCAATGTTTCAGGGGGCTACACCTACGGCAAACATACCCAGATATTTTGCTAATACAAGTCAAGTAGATACCTATACAATGAATGGAGACAGCCATTTCTTAAATAACTTTTACCACCACAATTACCACATATCTAAGTACAAATAGAACAAAAGTGTCAATTTGATGTGTAAACAAAATACAAATGGACATTCAAGTACACCGTGTGTGGGTGGTATTTGTGCAAGTTTGTGAAGGGCTCATCAGATTTATCTTCTTTTGTAGATAATACCAACAAAGAGGTTAGAAGGACGAAAAAGTTTTATCCTATTTGTCTATGATTGATACAGCCTTCTTGACGCTTTTTCGTTTGAGGTTATGTAAGCAACTTTTACAAATTGGTAAATGTTTTCACTTTCTTTGGTTATACAGATACTAGATAAAGATAACACACCTAAGTAAATGTCCTAAAACGTACATTCATACTTTATGTCTTGCTGAACATACTGGCTAGCCGGCATACATCAAGAAAAAAAAACAAGTGACAAGCGTGAAATAATAAAACATACATAAAACCGCAGTAAAAGTAAAATAAAACTGACAATTCGAACACTTTCATCAGCAACTCTTGCGCAAATGTTAGTACAACTTTTACACGCCCGCCGACTGAGATTCATGAAGGAATGCAACAGACACGTGCAGAGACAAAATCAATTATACATGCAAGTGTTTTAAAAATAAAACCTTAAGCCAAATGTTTCAATATAAAACTAACACTTTTAACAGCCAAATTCATTGCTTCTAACATTGAGATACCATGAGTAGACAGAACCAGAAACTGCGTCGTCACAAATATAAACATTTACAATAGGTACAGGTTCTTACGTACATTGGTTCTGGCCCCACACTAGGATACCGTGTCGTGGGAACCAGAAACAGCGACATCACATACATGCTATAAACATCTAAGAACTGGGGATTGTTCAGCAACAAAAACATATTCAGCTATCAAGATCAGGGTGATTTGTTTTCTTTCCTTCCCAGCCGGGAACCTCTCACTTTGCGGCAGAGCCTCTACCGCTATGCCACAGAGGTCCGTCCTCTCGTCACAATCATCTTACAGCAGAGATGACGATTGTTTGTTATTGTAGATTAACAAATCGCATACATTTTTAAAGCGTCATTGTAGCGAATGAAAAGTTTTTAAATATTGTACATGTTAGCTAATGGCCGGTTTCACCATTGTCCCTGTATTTTAGGGGATTCTATATTTCCTTTCAGGGGCCACTTAACGTTTGTTTAAGGGACATCTAGGCTAATAGGTGACTCCCTTAAGAGGCCGACCTCCGAAACAATCGATAAAATAGACAGCAAAGAAGTAGAGCTAAATAAGATAAGATAAGATAATATATTTATTTGACACATTACAATTTGTTACATAGAGGTTTTACATTGGATGGTTTCCTAGTAAGAGTTTGAGATGTAATTAATTAATGAAATGTCCCCTAACTGTTGGTGAAAAGAGTCGGTACTGTTACTTTATACTTTACTTTATTTTATTTTATTTATTTGGATGAAAAACAACTACACAATACATAGATGTAACTATTACAAAAATACAAAAATGTTTTATTGTGGAGCCCACAGCATACTGCATCATCACCTGTTGCATTTTAGTTGGGGCTGTCTGTTAACAAAATAATTATGATGTACTTACCTAAGTGTTTTTACATTTTATATTGATATATATATTGCACAGAAAGACATATTACGGACACTTAATATTGAAAAAAAACATGTACAAAGGCGAGCTTATCTCTAAAAAGAGATCTCTTCCAGCAAACCTAGCATGGAGAGGATAATTTATTCAAAGGAAGACCTACATAATGTGCACAACGATAAATATTATATTAATAGACTACTTACTAATAAGTACATAAATACATTATAACATAACAGTATGAATCAAATCTACTATATAAAAATAAGTCGGGTTTTCCTTCCTGACGCTATAACTCCAGAACGCATGAACCGATTTCCACGGTTTTGCATTCGTTGGAAAGGTCTCGGGCTCCGTGAGGTTTATAGCAAAGAAAATTCAGGAAAAATCTACTAGGTATATAAAAATAAGTCGGGTTTTCCTTCCTGACGCTATAACTCCAGAACGCACGAACCGATTTCCACGGTTTTGCATTCGTTGGAAAGGTCTCGGGCTCCGTGAGGTTTATAGCAAAGAAAATTCAGGAAAAATTTGAAAAGGAAAGGGGGAAAATCTTTTTTCACATACAGCGCCATCTCTGATACATAGCATGTACTACAAACCAATATGGCGCCGGTGCGTGATACATTGTTTGACAGCTACTCATTGTTCTCTGCTCAGTTAATTTCATGTGACAAACCGGTATTGTGTTCACTGTGAAATTGTGAAAAAAAAGGAAAAAAAATAAGTTATTCGTTTGCTAACATTTCAATTGGAATTATTATTCAATTTCAACAGCAGGCATTTGTCTTTAAGGTGGTAAGTTGAACTATGTAAATTATGTGGATCGTGCATTTGAGGTTAAATTCACCACTCTGTCCATAGTCCAAAATGCCTAGAGGACGACGTGCGAATATCGGCCGCCGCACAAGACATGCAAGCTAGCAGCAAGTGTATTCACAGAACTTAAGCGAAGAAAGACAAAATATAATAAGAGAAAATGCCCGATTGAGATAACCAGTGAGCACACGAAGATCATTGGCATCATACAATCGCTTGGCATTCCAATATGATCCCACTGCGAACTACAGTGATGATGAAAATTTAGATATTGGACCAATGACGACTATGCCGATATTGCAATGCGTTAAAGTTCAAAAGAGAAACGGCTGGATTGTGCTGCGCAAGTGTAAAAGTCAAACTGTGGATCCAGTAGAGGTGATCCCGATTCCAGCCATTTTCTTCAACACATCCTTGAATACAATAACTGCTTTCGCATGACTTCGTTTGGAGCTAATATCATTCGAGAAGGCGGCTTCATGCTGACTTGCAAGGTAAAAGATACAACACACATAACCAATCACTCACACCAACACAATGAATTGCAACACATAACAACTACATATACACCACACACTACACCATCACACGATCAGAAGTTACACCGTATTCTTCAACAAATGATTGTTTGCAATCACAGATACAAGGACAAATATATCATTTTCATGGTTCAATGGTGCCAACACCAGATGAACCGCATCAATTTCTTCAAATATATTTAATTTCGTCAGTGGTGGTGGATCAGCTGAATGTGCGGTGCAGTATACAGGGAACACAACCATTAAAGAGACGAATTATTGAACAGTTGCAAGCATTTTTTCACGATAATAATGCTGTGGTTAATAATTGAATAATAATTCCAATTGAAATGTTAGGAAACGAATAACTTATTTTTTTTGCTTTTTTTTTTCTCAATTTCACAGTGAACAGAATACCGGTTTGTCACATGAAATTAACTGAGCAGAGAACAATGAGTAGCTGTCAAACAATGTATCACGCACCGGCGCCATATTGGTTTGTAGTACATGCTATGTATCAGAGATGGCGCTGTATGTGAAAAAATATTTTGCCGCTTTTCTCTTGAAATTTTTCCTGAATTTTCTTTGCTATGAACCTCACGGAGCCCGAGACCTTTCCAACGAAGGCAAAACCGTGGAAAAGGATAATTTGCGGACACGTATAACGCTTCGATTCAGTATTTACTTTGGATTCACTTTCATTTACTTAGAGAAGTTCAACTAAATAACAGTTCATTTTGTAATCGAAATGAATTTATTACTGTTGTGAAATGAAATAAAAAAATTCAAATATAAAACAAAAAAAATATTTCTTCATCTTTTAATCACCAAACGAAATGTTACATAAAACGAAGCCATCTGGTGGCGAAACGGAGTTCGCCGGGTTTGCTAGTAATTCATAAATAATTAGAAAATTAAAGCATATTATGGTAGAGAAAGACAGTGTTCCTTCAATCGTTTTTCAACCGACTTCAAAAAAAGGAGGAGGTTCTCAATTCGACCCGTATGTTTTTTTTTTCTATGTTTGTTACGCGATAACTCCGCCAATTATGAACCGATTTGAACAAACCTTTTTTCGGCGTATAGGTAATACCTCAAGGGTGGTCCCATTGACACCAGGTCAGGATCTGATGATGGGATCCTGGAGAAATCGAGAGAACTCTTCAAATATTATAGGCAGACCTATAGTGATTTTTGTGTTTTTCATAATAACTCGTGCAAATGCACATAGCATAATATTGTGATGCGGAACTGCTGATGAAGACCACATATGGCCACCAGATCTGCTCAATACTAGGTACAAATACAATGCGTGGCTGACGGGCAGGCAACGCATAGCCTAAACCGATGGACCTAGAGCCATGAAACTTTGTACAGGGGTTCCTTAGTCGCGTGGGGTAGCACTGATATAGGATTTGACAAAATTAATTCCCCAAGGGGGGGGGGGGGATAAGGGGTTACAGTTAGTATTAAACTCAATCTAATCAAATAGGGTTTGTGGAAGTCGGTTTTTTCTAAAGTTTACTTTTTGTTTCAATTATTTATGATGAGTGAAGGACTGTCCTTGATAGCACTGGGAAGCTTGTTCCAGAGCCTGATAGCACGAAGTCGGAACCCATGTTCATGCATATGCGACTGTGTTGTGTTGCGGAGTTATACTTAAGCATCGACAGAGTGTGAAATCTCCTGGGCCTATCCGAAGACATAAATTCAAAACGATCTCTCAAGAAGCTAGGGTACCTATGTCGGTCATTTGCATAGAAATATGTCTGTCCTCCTACTAACCTACAGAGCATCAGACGGAAGACGTACGTAACCCACATGCCGCCGCATTCCCGGCAGAGGCGTGGCCGACGCAACCGATACGTAACACGTACTCACTGCGGTTCGGCTGTTGCTATACGAAACCAAAAATTGCTAAAGTGCGAGTCGGACTCTCACACGAAGGCATATACAGCAATCAAAATTCGTAGCTTGCCTGCGTTACGTGTCGGTCGATCTACCGTCCATCTATAGAGGTCCCGTTTGGCGCCCTTAGGTCACGGAACTCTGAAAATTCTAGTTCCTGTTTCTCTCAGCTCAGTGTTAGACCATATTGTAAAGTTAACTGGTTCGCCGACACATCTTATATAACAATAGTTCGCCATTGTTCTGTCGTTCGAGCGGTGTCCTTCTGAGAGGGAAGGGGTGGGATTAGACAAGGCAAATGTCTCCACGCTACACGACCGTCGGTAAAAAAGGCACTAACAAAGAAAACCTACAGATTTACCCGCAGCGTCCCGATTCAGAGGTTGTGTAACGTCACCGGACTTTCTACTAAAAGCGGTAAGTCACTGAGTGAGGAGCACGGACCGCGAAGTGTTTGCTATTGTGCAATGTCAACGTCGGCACTAGTGCGAGAGACGACGAGGAATACGTGCGATCGTAGATTACGAGTGAACTGTGCTAATTTTCTTTCAGAAATCGCAGTGGCACTCTTGGGAATGATCAGAGTCAGAGGCTTTAGTTGGTAGTGGATAACGCTACACTATCTTTTTGTTTTCAGGGAAAGAAAATGTAGTGTAGTGAGCTGTACTGTCAAAGAGAAGTTTCTTTGGCTTTGAGCGAGCTGTGAACTCTGTGCAGGTATCTCTTATTAAAATAGATAAATATCTGGGAACCGAACTTTGCTCGGTGGTTGGTGGTACAAACACAATAAAAATTATATTCATATCATCAGACTGCATTAACATCGATTAATATGCTGATGCTGCTGTTTTAGAACAGCTGCAAACGAGAAGTAAACAGGCATTTTGGTTTCCTCGTGACTGTAAGGCACAGAATTCAATCTTTCAGCCTACACGTAGTTAACGCCTGTTTGCTTAATAGCAAGCAAAAAGTTTAAATAACAGATGATGAACATAGATTCCACCTTATTTGAACGAAACCTTTTTGCGTGAATTTTCCGAAGACGCGCCAAAATGTGTAACGTGATCTGAGGTCGCAATAAGTTGAGTTACTTTTTTATTGTCATTGGAATTTATGCCTTATTTTCATTGTACTAAAGTAAAATTGTCAATCCTATTGCACGGGTATGAGAAAAGCATGAAAACTCGGAAATAACGCGATTTTTCAGTTATGAGACCTAGCTCGATCGATTTTTTATCCCCAAAAACCCCTACATTGCAAATTTCATCGAAAACTACAGCGTCTTTTTCTAAAAGTCAAAACATATATCGTTACATACAAATATTCCTCGTTTTAAGGTAAAGGCTACCGCTCGGCTTCGCCTCGTGGTCACCAATTGGGGATAATGTTTGAATGTAATTATGAAAAAAATTACAAAAAACTGTTTTGCCGCCGCGTTGCGCAGCGATTTGCAAAACATCTTTTATTAACTTTTTGTTTTCTTTTTTGGATGTTACCAAAATTTCAACCACTATTAAGTTGCTGATTTATGCAAATAGCTATGCGATATATCAACAGGAAATGAGCGCATGGGGTTTGCTGCCATCTCGCGCACTGTATCGTCGCGGCAGGTGGAACCGTGGATAATTATAATTAAATACTAGATAGATTTGATTATTAATTGTTGTGTAATGCCGAACATTGTGCATTGATGCCGGGAAGATGGTATTTCCGTCCGTGTCCGTGGATTCTTTGGAAAGATTTCACGATGATGACGGTCACGATGATGACGGTCACGATGAAACTACAAGTGGGAATTTCGTTGACTCATTCATGAAGAAGGCTCGATGGTGCAGGTAGGAAGGCGAGAAATTTGAATTACGATTGTGTGCATCTTGTCTCGGCGTTAGGTGGACTGCCCTGCTTTTTCGTACCTATGTCAATATCTGTTTTTTTTCGTCTTGATTTTTCGTTTACTTTATCATCACACAAAACATGCAGAAGATTATAAATCGTAGAAATAATGGCAAGCTTATTCTCATCATATCAGCCCACATTGTCCCACTGCTGGGTATAGTATATGCCCCCTCTGTACCACGCCATCCACTCCGGTCCCGTGCCTCCCGCAGCCACTGCTTGCCAGCCGTGGCGATGCTACCGTCCGTCCACCTGGCCGGTGGTCTGCCCACTGGACCCTTTGCGGTTCTGGGTAGCCACTCTGTCACCGCCTTGGTCCACCTTCCGTCATCTCTCCTTGCCAAGTGTCCTGCCCACCCCCGCTTCAATCTCGTGATTCGCTTGCCGATAGTACGACGTCTCATCTCCGTATTACGAATATGATCTTGAAGCCTGATGCCTAGCATGCTTATTCTAATATACATTTATGCATTTAAGTGAAAACAGCATAGAATTAATATCAGCTACTTACCTAATTGTATATTTTCTAATTAGTTTATTTAATTACATTTTAATTCATTAGTAATGGTCTACTGCTTAAGAATTTAATTAATTATTGTAAAGTGAACTACCCAGCCAATGAAAGCTTGATGCTCAGTCATACATCATTACCTGCACTACTCGTCCATACAGGGTGTAACCGAAAGGTATATTGATATTTTATGGGATCTTAGAAGCCTCAGTATTATTGTCTTATGTACCCAAGGGGTATTAAGGTGTATAAAACTTGCGACTTACTTTTTGGCGGTACCTAAACGAATTGTAAGTAAATAGGTAGGAACCTGTGCAAAACACTTACCTAAATCATTCCTAAATTAATGAAACCTTAAGTTTTTTTGGCTGACTTGTTTCTTTAAGCTGAGCAGCAGCAGTGCATCGATTTTTATAAAACATAGAACACGCAGTTTTCTCGGCCATGTAAGTTTCTATTCCACCCTGTAGACACACAGAGTAGTCAATGAAAGCCAGGAGCCGCATCTCTGCCATACAATATGAGCGGCGATATTTGTATGGCTGTCAAACTGTCAACTGAACGTTAGACAGCACAGATAGACCGTCACCTACGTACAGTCGCGATCGCAATCAATTCTATATTGTCAAACAAATTCAAACAAGGCAGTCAAAAAAATCTGGGAATCATCTGGACTTTGTGCAAAAGTCGAAATGACAAAAGTATGGTGGCATACACATATTTACATTAGGGCTAGTAGAACCAGCGACGAAGACCTGTTCCACCTGGCTAGTAGAACCAGCGACGAAGACCTGTTCCACCTGGCTAGTAGAACCAGCGACGAAGACCTGTTCCACCTGGCTAGTAGAACCAGCGACGAAGACCTGTTCCACCTGGCTAGTAGAACCAGCGACGAAGACCTGTTCCACCTGGCTAGTAGAACCAGCGACGAAGACCTGTTCCACCTGGCTAAACAACTTATATTAGATTTAGAGCTGACTGCAAACTGCCAGTAGTAGAGATTTGGTTGTACCAGAAGCTTCTGGATACTACGACTACACAGTACAAAAAATACAAAGTACAAAATCATTTATTCTTTATTTCAATTACAAAAAATATACAATGGGGCCTTGTACTAGATTTATAAATATCTGTATTACAAGAGCCCCGCAATTCTCATTGTGATACAATTTAAACAGTATACTGATTGATGACCTCTGTGGCGTTGCAGCTGACGCTGTGCTTCCGAAGTCCCGGGTTTGAATCCCGGGTGGGGAGGAAAAAACAAAACCCTTCAAGATTCGTTTATTTGCTTATGAATTTAGGTTTACTTATCAGATGTTAGTAATATAACAAGTTCCTTATTTAGCTATATTTGTACAGCATGCAAATAATAGTGTGATTCAATTTTGCACAGGACCTAACATAACAAGGACATACAACATAGAAATATAAATTAGAGCAAGAACTCTGAAAGTGCATAAAAATTTTGCAGTTGAAGCCATAGAAATAACTTTCTTTAAAATTGTAAAAGGGAGACTTTTTATGTCGCTGGGCAATTTGTTATAGATTTTTACGCTCTACAACTTTTTTGGTAAAGCGTTGTTCGTGGCTCATGTTTAAGTACTAATCTATCCGGATCTCTCGTATTCCTTGAAAACTTTTCTTTAGCAGTCGTGAACATAATCATGTTCTGTTTCACTAATTTTGCTACTTCAAATATATAGAGACACGGTATAATTAAAAAGTTTATTTTTTTGAACAGCGTTTTACATGGTTGTGTCGCTGTTACTGGCTCGGCACGACACAGGGTATCCTAGTGTGGGGCCAGAAGCAAGTTTGCCTGTATGTAAAGGTTGTGTTACACTCCAGTGGTGGTGTACTAGACATGACTGTACAGGTTGTAGGTAGATAGATAGACTATACAGACACAGGCTACAGTCAAGCGACAAGAACGCCAATAAAACAGAAGAGTCAACTGCGCCACGTTCAACTTTCGCTGTAAATCTGCCGCCGCCGGCCATTAGTATTACTTCTCGTAAATAATAAGAATATTATTACCTCGTTTTGTAATGGCTGTGGAGGTACGAACAGATAGAGACTTTACAGAAGGTTGTTTTTGATTGAACATCATCTCAGGAAGTCGAAGACAAAATGCGTTCCAAAGGATTTTGGAGTTAGTCCTTAGCAACAGTCAACTTGTGAGTTGGTGCATTCCTAAAAACTTCTCAATGAATTTGTAACAAAGTATAAGGTCTTATCTAAACCGCTTTTAGCTCTGAGAGGTATCTCAAGCGTGTAAAAATGACCGATTTGATATAGCGAAATAGTCTCATTATGACATACCTAACTAAGACAGCTCTTAAAGCTGAGAGCGAAATGTTAATATGGGCCTTGGTCACTTCGACAACAGTATTTGCGGCGATGGGCTAGCCCCCTGTCACACAAACATGAATATTGATTAACCGTATAAACGTGTACCTATGTTACCCCGTACCGGAATCAGCCTGATGCTACATGATCTCTATGGTCTCTTACATCTTGCTATTTCTTCGTATTTTCAATTTTGCACATTACAATAATATAGGCGGCGCGGGCGCAGGTCAGGGGTTCTTCACCTTTCACCCCGGCTAATGGCGGGGGGCCAGAGGCGGGGGGAGGTCCCTCCCTTGACCGAAGGGAGCTTTCTAAACTGCAACTTTAGTTATTACCTACATTAAGTCATTGTATTCTTCATAAAAAGCCCACTTGCACTTTTACCATATCATTTCGCTGCAAGATAAAAAAATACTCAAACATACTTTGTCATTAATCTCATGATTTCCGTTATGCCATTTATGGTAACTAGTTTTGTATACTGACCGACAGTATGATATTATTACGTTTAGTATCAGGATACCGTACTTTAACATAACCATAAATTATCCTTGTTCCAGTTAATACTACTAATGGTATGCCTGCTCTTACCAAAAGCTCTAACCGTCCGAGTAACGGAAAGCTTAGAAGACTTCCCTAACCCCAACACAAAGCTCTTCCCAACCCCACGCCCTGCTAACGGCACTAGCGACAAGAAACCTCAAGGAAATGACGTCATAACGGATCAGAAGACTCAAGGAAATGACGTCATAGAGGCGAAGGCTAATGATACTACTTTCAAATCTTCGGTTTGGAAGATAGCTACTTCTTTCTCGGAGTCTAAACTCTCAGGTAAGGGAAGTCAGATTTAAAAGCACAGACTGCTTTAAGGCTATATTTAGATACGCAGCACTATTTCCCATCATACAAGTAAGACAACAACTTACTGATCGCCACCGCGGACAATTAGTAAGACAACAACTTACTGATCGCCACCTCGGACGCAAGCTGAACGCGTTGGTTTGGGTTGAAGATATTACGATATATGAAATATTCATAGTAAACATTCTTCTCTACATCATCGTCATTGCATCTTATTTACAAAGCCACTCTAGGAGAAGAAAGGCAACGAAACTCCCACAGATTGATCATTAGATCTCTTTTAAAGATAGCTTTTGCTTTTACAGTACTTTACATGTTTATTACCTAAAACCTAAGAGGTGATCTTCTACATTTCAGAAGACGACACCAACAGCACAGACTCCAAGGAGGTGCTGTCGCTGGAGAAGCCGAACAACAGCAGCCAGGTGTTCCGACCGAGCCCACACCTGGGAGAGTTCATAGACCTCGACACTGTGGAGGCGCCACCGACGAAGCCATTCTTCGGGTATGCGCCCCCACTGAAGGAACCTCCTACGGGGTTTAAAAGGTATATTAAACATAAGGGAATTAATTCCTGTAACCGAAGCATGCCGACCCTTACGCGTCCATCTCGGGGCGCGAGAGAGTGAAGGACAGAGAAGCGCGCTTTAAATCTCTGTCTCTGATTTTCCACGACGAAAGAGCATGGGGGGTAGCCCATGCTCGGCATGCTACGAACATCCGTAGGACATCCTAAGCACTCAATTCCTGCCGGCTTCCTGGGGAACCAAAATGTTTATATTCTTTTTAGACTCCTTCACCAAGCCGTCAGGTTGAAAGTCACTGGCTCTCTGAGGAGCCGGCTGGCATCGAAGGGTACAGTATCATCCGAGGTGAACTTACCGCAATACAAAAACAGAGTTACAGAAATATTTATATCATTAAAGCACGCTAGACGCACAATTAGACGCTTGCGGGTGGCCTCCCTGCTGTACCAAGTGCGCGGCAGCGCCAACTCCATCCTGGCGATCATCGCCGAAAGGTTGGACTGTCCGATCCGCAGACACTGGGAATCTTTATACATGGCCTCGAATGGGAACTGGAAGGGCCCAGTGTCTGGGGGTCGGACCTAGTTTCCACGTAAGGCTATTTTTGTTTTTGTTTTTTTTTTTTATGTTTATGTTTTTATATGCTTACTGTACTTTTATGTACTATGGACCTAGAAGTCCAAAATAAAGAAATTGAATTAAATTGAATTGAATTAAGATAAAGTAAAAGTAAAGTAAATGTAGCCCATTAATGTCCCCACCGAGGGGCACAGGCCTTTACCCGGATCCGAGTAACATTGAGCCATACTGCACCAAGATAAACTAAAATACTTGTAACTAATACTGAAGACTTCAAAACTAACCAATGAATATAACTTTCAGTTTAAAATTTGACGGCTCTTGTGTCCATTTCCAATAATTTCCATAACGTTAATGACACCTTTAGTATACAAACAATTATGCGTGTGTTGTGGTGTGTGTAAACAAATCAATATACATTGTTATAAATAATCAATTAAAAACCCTTTCAGCTCCAAGAAATATCCATCTCACGAACCTCCCTACAAGTTCGAGAGCCCCATCGTTCTCCGAGCCAAGCCCTGGCGGCCCTTAGAAGAACACCAGCTACCATCGCCCCATGATGCTGGCTTCGGAGAGCTACCCTCACGCCCGCACGAGCCCTACCCAGGGGATATGCCGGCGGGGGGGCTGTATAAGTACAGTGACCCCTTCCAGGACAAGCCAGGGGACCAGGTGTTTGACTTTCGTGATGAGGGGAAGGAGGTTGTGAAAAAGAGGTAATTTTTTTTTTGTTGGTGGCTGTGTCGGGAACTTTACTTTACTTTATATACTTTATTGCACAGAAAACATAATACAGACACGTAATATTAGAAAAAACATGTACAAAGGCGAGCTTATCTCTAGGAACTGAGGTCGGGAAGAAATAAATATTATGTGTTCGCAACAGGTTGGGTTACCACTCAGGTAAAAGGGTCTGACGCCCATAGGCAAGCAAGGCATAGCAAAATTACGTGGTAATCTGTGTGAGAGACTTGGTGGTGGTGAGGTGATCAAGTCTTCAAGACTCAGGTAACCTTTGCGTATCGTAATTTGAGAAGGGCCTAAAATACTACCACTGACTCCAGTGATCGACTAATACCGCTTCTGTAACTGTAGCCTGATCATGACTAGCGCGACAAGGTTTTTGTCGTGGGAAAGTGAAGGACAGAGATATGCGGTTTATTCAGCTCTAAACCTTACCAACTTGCGACAAAACTCGGCATGCTTAGGCTACTGGGGCAGTTGTACTGCCTGCAAGCGTAGCATGCCAAGTGCGGGGGATGGTTTTGTCGTGGATGGTGAGGGACAGAGGCATGTAAAGAGTCTCTATCCTTCACTAAGTACTGTCTGCAACCGTATAGCATGCCGAGCGCGCGGGATGATTACGACACTGATTTGGGAGGGCGTAGTATTTAGGTACGCTAAAAAACTGACAAATGTGACAATTTCATGTGTCAGAGAGAGACATGTGATCTCATGTGATAGAGTGCCGAACAAAACCACGGACAACTGTCGTAAAGCGGAACTTTATGCTAAGCATTGCCTTAAATTAGAGTTACGTAAGGCGTTTCCTTGTTCGTCGTTAGTGAAAACGGGCATAAAACACTTCTGCCACCAGAAACTTAATCTATCATCTACAAAATAAATAACAGTTGTTATCAGGTGTGACCAGTTACCACATATCTCTTGGGTGTTACGGTGTAATACTTAGCACTTTTCGGTGGAAACTCAAGATAGCTTAGAAAGAGGCGATAACCAAATGTTTAACACGCGATTTGTTAAATGTTATGTATTGTGGCTTGTTTATTTAGATAAACCGTTTCCCTTTTAGGTACTTAACATCTTTATCAGATGAATATTCTACTTTAAGTGTGGTGCGTATTTCACTTTCACTTTCATTAAATATGGATGATAATAGTATGGTATAAGTTGCCTTCTAATAGTAAATCTAAACTTTACTACTTTACGAGCCTGTATGATGCCAAAGATCAATAATGGGTATTTTAGTATGATTAATATTGAAACTTGTATCAGGACAAGTAAAAGCCGTGGCCAGATCATAACATTGATCTCTTTAAGATCCAACTGTGAAGTATCATGTAACGAAGAAAGCCATTAGGATAATACACTGCAGTAGCTTATGTGAAGACTAGGGGCGAGCGCAGCGAAGCCATCGCATATTCTTGTGTTATTTCAGCTTCTAAGACATGACATCTTTTATTGGTAATAAGTAGTAATAACACATTACAAGTCAAACACAATTAATAAAAATTAATATTTATGTATAAAGCAGATACAAAATATTAACACCACGCGGTGCTAAATACTCGTAATAATGATTCTCAAAATTACTTAAAAACTTTTAAGAAAGGACCGATAAGATCATAAAATGATCAATCCTACAATATGGCCACGACATAATTAATAGAACTGGTGAATTGTCCCTTTCACATTACGTACACTTTGCCACAGATATTTCGATACAGTTCTGTTATAATGTCGTTAATAAATTGCTGGGAATTGCTTTCTTTTACACAAATCGACCGACTTCGGTGAATTAACGATATGAGCGCAAGTGACAAGAGAATGTAGAGGAATGTAAAAGCTTAATTTTTGAGTTTATTTATGTCTTTATTAAAAAGCTTTTACAAGCTGAAGGAATTTCACTTATTTAAGTAAGAGGATATTTGAGATTTCTTAATTGAATGCCATAAACATAAATGCTCGATAAAATCACTTCTTGTAGAAGATTAAAAGATGTAAAAATGTTTTTCCATTGGCCCTGTATTACGCAAAAAAATAATGAAAATGTCGCTTAACCTGGTTGCACTAAGTGGGCCCTTGTGGGCACTAAGTGGGCCCCTGTGGGCGCTAAGTGGTTGCCTCGGCCACCCCGTATGGGAAAAGGCTTTCAAATTGTTACATTCACTGTACAAATTCTAAGTTCTTCAACAAAAGAAGTCCTCATCCTGAACGCGTACCCATACAGGTATAGCTCGCGCGTTATAAAAAGAACGCTGAAAGCGAAGTGTTCGCGCATAGGTACACTCGCGCACGAAAGTACTATTCAGTCCTCCGCCTTTCTTTGACTTTTTACCTTACCTATACTCGAGACTGCTTACGCGTAAAACTAAAACTACCTTAATCAGTTTTATTTTAGCGTGACCTAATCGATATGTAATTTACTGAGAAGCAATGGCTAACCAGAACATTATTAACAAAGAGTTCCTAGCTTTCGTACAAAAAAAAGTGAGGGTGATGGACGTCGTCTTACTGTCGACTCGGAACATTTTGTTGCCTCGGCGGTCCGTTTTATGCATTTTTTATATTTTTAGCTGCATTAACAGACATAGACATAGACATAGACATCATTTATTGATAATATTAATTACACGTCATGGATCATTAATAATAATAATTGAAAAAATAATTAAAATAATAATAACATTAAACTAATTTACACACAGTAAATTTGATAAGTTAAAAAAGACAGAAATAAAAAATAGGTAATCAAATCGTAAATAATAATGTCAAAGTAATAAAATTCTAAATAATAATGTCAAATTATGTGACTAGTTATCTAGTTACATGCCTAATGCTAAAAACTCATCATAGCTGTACAGGGACTTCTCAATAAGCCATGTTCTTAATTTAGATTTAAAGATGGACACACTCGGCGCATCAGTGATAGTCCCAGGTAGCTTGTTGTACACTACCGGACCCATAGTGTGGATTGTTTTGCCCGTTTTTTGTAGTTTGTGCGCGATTGTAGCCATTTTGTTGGAGTTGCGCGTCTCGTAAAAGATATCGGGAGATATTTCCAAAGAAAAAACATGCAGGCAAAGAAAATCTCCAACGGAATAACCAAAGATAATGGTTTGCTGGAAGAAATCTCTAATTACAGGTAAGCTCACTTTTGTACAGATTTTTCTATTTTAAGCTATTTTTACTGTCATGTGAGTATAATAAAGAAATTACGAATTACGAAAGATAATATATACTTAGCATTCGGCCTATTGTCTCTCGCTCGGAAATGACAGCGCTCCACTGTATTTAAGCCGCACTTAATTTGAGCAAGTGGGCTTTACTATCTTGTTAAGAATAGGTCAAATCGTGTGGCATTATCTATATACCGTTTAATGTAACAAGCAGTTTTGTCACACCGTCCATCATACTAATTTACATCTGTGGCGTTGCAGTACGAGGTTCTGCATCGCAAGCGACCTCTTTAGCCGGGATTCGAACCCGGGTCCTCTCCAAAATCCCGGCTGGAAAGGATGAAAAAACTCCAAGTCTTGGATGTTTAAATGTATGTGACGCCATGTTTCCAATTCCCACGGCTATGAAATGTTTGTATGTTTACAAAGCGAAATTATTTATAATGATGATATAACGATGAGCACAAGAGGTCCTAGGTTTGAAACCTGGCTGCGGAGTTAGAAAAAGCGAGGTCTTGAATGGTCTTCAATGTTTATATGGACGAGAAACAGCGATGTCCAAGATTCAAGAATATCTTCATCAGACGTAAAAACTCTTGCTTATGACAAGAATCTCGATCCCTTTGCCACAGGCTCCCCACACTTCTGCTGTTGTATTCTGTTCCTGATGACGATGACGCTTCCCCACAGACCTACACCCTGGAAGCACCTCCTCCACATGCTGACAGCACTGATTCCCGTCGGCATCATCGTGTCGGCGCTGACTCCCAACGTCATCACCGTTGAGAACACCAACCAGGGCAGCCCGTGAGTTGATGACGCACATTTTAGCCTCATGCATTTTCCCATACGGGGTGGCAGAGGTACACATTTTTCCACTTTTAGCCAGTTATTCAAAACGCCAGCCTCATTAAACGCATGAAACGGACGATGCCTGACAGATTTCAAGGTCAGGTGTGGACTTGGTGGAGTAGTAAATTTGATACCTCCACGCTATACTGAGAAATGAAATGAAATGAAATAATAATTTATTCAGAAAAATATATCTATAAATATAAATAGATCACTACTCCCTAAAAAAGGGCAAGCCCTGTGGCATAGGGTGAGTAGATACTTCACACCAGTAAATGACACAATTTCTAATAGTTTAAATAATTTCCGAATTCTTGACATCAATGATAATTATTAAAAGAAAACATTGAAAATTAAAGCATAAGTCAGAGTAACATTACAATATTAACTTAGTGTAGATAGTGTGTGAGGGAGCGTGTGTGCTGCGTGTGTAATAGTGAATAGTGTAATAGTGAAGTGTAATGTTTGAATGATTTATGATGTGTTGATGATTATAAATTATTTATTGTACATTATTTTATTTATTATTGTTAATTACAAGAAGAAAAGCCTTCCTGCACAGATTGACAGTCGGTCGGTGATTTTGGATTTTCCGACCAGAGCAGGTGCCAAATAGGGCCATCAGAGCATCCGCTCTTCACCTGTTGTCACCCTATCTGTCCGTCTGTTCGTCTGTCCGTCTGTTCGTCAGCTATATAGCTGTATCTCTGTACAACAACTTGGATTTTTTGTGTAATGTTGTACGAATGTACTTTAGTAATAAATAAATCTCACGAACCGTGATAGGATAAGAGTTTAAACACAGGATGTGTTTTTTTGCGATTTGTCTAGTACGATGGAACGGAACCTTCCTGGTGTAAGTCCGATTCGCACTTCGCCTAAAGAAAGCGTAAACTTCGCCTTTTACGTGTCGAATTCGATCAATCGGCAGCGCGGTGATTACCGGAAAACCTACGCTGAAAAAGGTTAACTTACACAACCGCATAGCTCCAGGTCTATTCCCATTTAGAGTGGCAATGGCACAGGTAATTAAAGTAATCAGTACTAAGTTTTCTTTGAAAATATATTTTGTTGGATATAGGTTAACGTAGCCTGAAAAGACGCCAGCTTTTCCTGTAACTAATTTTCTGTTGCGTGAAAAACTTATTGGATTGGAGCAAACTTTCCCTTCGATTTCCTATATTCTATACCTTACTTTTGGGACACCTTTTTAGGGTTCCGTTAGAGAAACAAGGAACTCTTATCGTTTCGTCAATTCTGTCTGTCTGTCTATCTGTCTGTCTGTCTGTCTGTCCGTCGGTATGTCACAGCAACTTTATTCCAAAACTATAATATTAGGACTACACAGTTGAAACTTGGAATACAGAGATATATTCTTTGAACTGCTGTACGATTTTTATACAAACATTGAAAAAATAAAATATTGAGGGGGCTCACCATACATGGAACTGACACCAAAATATATTTTTTTCATCAGACCTATATGTGTGGGTAGTCTATAGAGGTGACGTTGAGGTTCCTAAAACTATTTTTCCTCAAAGTCAATCGTTAAAGAGACAGACCCTTCCAAAGCGGAAAAAAATTGTGTCCCCTCCTCTAACATTTAACGTAAGATAGTAAAAAAAAAAATGTGCTTTTCAACGAAAAATGGTTTGAACAAAATATAAGTAGCAGTTTTTAAGATATAAACCATTTATTATAAACCGCAAAGATAACTTTGTCATTCATGCAATATGACACTTTTTAGATATAAGCTCGCCTTTAAGACTATGTATCACATTGTTTTCCGTGCGATAAATAATTATGAATTATGAATTATGAAAAACAAAGTTACAACACAAACATCCAGTCTTATAATTACTTGCTACTTGCTACCCTTCATGGACGAGTCCGACTCGCACTTAGCCACTTTTTTTGTTTGACATAGCATGATTCAGATATAGTCGAACGAACAAAAATCTAGTGCCATCACTAACAAGGATTAGCAAAAAAATCCTTGTTAGTGATGGCATAAGATCCTTGTTAGTGATGGCATAAGATTTTAAATATATTGTGCAATAAAAATATCCTAGCCATCCGGTATGGAATAAAGTGATACTATTATTGTAGACCAGAAAATATGGATGGCCGATGCAACACATTTCCGGATCGGTCTAATTGAGGGATCACAGACCGATGTTCAATTACGTTTGACCGAATCGCGTATTATCGCGCTATAACAATAGGGGATTAGCCACGGAACGAATATCCGACACGCAGCGCGCACACGCAAGCGCTCTGTTCGATCGGACAGTTTGCACGGTTTTATAGAAAGTGTTTGGAAACCTTAACATAGCGTCACGCTTTTCCGATACGGGGTCACACCTCGGATACTCCATAGAACGCTCGTAAAATAATCACCTGTTGCTACTGCATAGCCAAATGACGTTTGTACACGGGCAAATGTGTGCGTATTCTCGTTCGATTCTGAATGTATGCGTTCAGCGCCTATACAAAGAGCCTGTGGTTCGCCCTCCGGCGCCAGGGGTGGGGTGCGGTATCTGAATCAGCGCGGGGAAGGGAGTGGCCATTCTATACGTAGTACTTTTATCTATTTTGTGACGGGTTGGCAGAGGCGCCATCGTGCCCACTTTTAGCCAGTTTTTCAATACTCCGTTTTGCGTGATAGGGGGCTAGCCCATCGCCAAAAAACAATGGACGGGTATTCTTTAACCGCGGCCACGAGGGGCTTTTGTTGAGGGTGTTAGTTTGAGGCTTGAAGCGTTTGAAGGGTTTGAAGTGTGTGAGGGTGTGTGTGTGTGTGTGAACGTTCAAGATTAGTTTAGACAGGAGGACCTCGACAAGTCCCTGCGAGGTGGCACAGTCCAGGGATGTGTGGATTCAGGAGGGGAGGCCTTTGCCCAGCAGTGGGACACAATTACGGCTGCATAAAAAAAGTTATCGCTAGATGTTGTTATGGGTCTCCTACATCGCTATAAGCTGTGGTTTCAGCTGTGTTCTTAGGACAATGATACATTGTTCTGAGGCTGTGTTGCGCGGGCACAGTGAGTGTTATGGGCTCCACTCACGATGCAACCTGGCTTGCAATCTGTCATTGCAACTCAGAAGGCAGGTTGCCTTGCAACCGCTAGAAAAGGTCAGAACAAGAAGATTTAACAGAGAAGTTGCAGCAACAAATCGCGTGCATCGTGAGTAGAGCCCTGCAACCTGCCTACTTACGAATCAATCTCGATGCAATCGATTGCATGCAACCTGCAACCTGCCTACTCACGATGCAATCTGCCTGCAATCTGATGCAAGGCAACAAGTTGCAGCAACAAATCGCGAGACAGATTGCACCGTGAGTAGAGCCCATTATGTGACGTTCCTGTTACAACCTGTATTCATTGTGTGTGTAGTGTAGTAGATTAATCCATGATTGACCAAATATTTCAATGGGGCGTTCCCTTTTAGCAACATTGCGACATTATGCAGCTGGTATATAATGGTAGGTTAAGGGCCTTACCTTCAATCACGCAGGAATGTCGATCCAATTTAGCTGGGTTCCTTTCACGCTATCAACATCTCTTGTCGATATTTATGAAGTAGAGATTTAATGAAGTGAATTCAAACTAATAGGACGAGTTATTAGTGTCGTCTTATAGAAAGCTTTGTAAATATCTGCGTTTATTATGATGTCGTCGTGTCGTGACTTCGCGTGGCCAATCTGTGCCAATAATGGCACTGCCATTATCAACCCGTACGCGAGAGTTCATTGCCAATGAGAAAGATGTAACTATAAACTTTGATTGATCATCATACACTTAAACCAAGATCATAATAATAATATTTACTATATTCACATAAACATATAGAGAAATATTGTCAATCAAATTTTCCTGCATTTTATGCAAACTACCATTAAACGGTAGTTTTCCGGAAGTAAGTTTATCTATAAACCCACAATCTGTACTGTGCACTACCTACAATTATACAGTAAACAGCATAATCCGAGTTCTGCTGGGTCTAAAAGGTAATTAGATAATTTTTTTTACAGCACACACTTTTCTGCTATATGACTGGATTAAATTATAAATTGTTAGTGTAGGAAGAGATCATGCATAGTAAGATAAAGAATCAACACTTTAGAAATGTGCCATCATCTAGATTTAAATGTCACGAAAGTGGAGTATTGAATAACGCGCCTCGCTATAGCTATCTTCATGCTATTCCTGCACGCTTCTCCCGCCACCCAGTTCACGCCGAGTTTAAAATAGCAATTGTGTAGGCCTTTAGGAACTGTATGACTGGGTATTATCGGGCGGGCGGTGGTGCGGTGCAGGGGGCGGGGCTCGGACGTCCGCGTGTTACGAACTCCTGCGCACGCGAGCCGGACCTGCGCGGAACTAGATTCACTCATCGATCACAGTGACCATGTAGTGCAAGGATTTTGGAACTCCGGCTCCGCTTGCACTTTTAGGAACAAAGGTGAGATTAATCCTAAAATGACAAATCACCATGGCAAGCTCCGTTTAAATAATCCACAATGGGCTTTTTAATATCAAATTTGTATCAAGACGGTCATGTTTTTGCGCATCTGCGTCCCTACCGCGCAACCGGTGTCGGCATCGGCATCGTGTTTGAACGCGCAAGAATGAACTTAATCGTTATGGCAATACGGCAAGTCAAACACGAAGCCGATGCCGACAGCGGCTGGCGCAGTATGGCCCCCGCTTAGGATCCTACACTGAAACGCCATAAAGTTTTTTGGTAACCCTAACTCTAATGAGAAGGAGAAATTCTAGATGCATAGCGTCTCGCCTTTACTCATAATGGACAGCAGAGGCACGCTTGTGCTCACGCTTAGTAATCCAATAGTGAATTGCTTCGCAACATTTTGACGACCTCTGTGGCGCAGCGGTTGCGCATCTGCCTACATGCGAGAGGTCCCGGTTGGGGACAAAAAAAAACCCCAGGTTTTAGATGTTTACATTTGTGTGTCGCTCTTTCTGGTTCCCACGACACAGGGTATCCTAGTGTGGGGCCAGAAGCAACATGTTTACATCAGGGAATGGACGGGAGTTTTAGCGTAGGACAGCTGCTGCGCTTGACGAAAAAACAGAGTGGAGTATGAAGAGCTGACCGCGAACCTCCAGTAGTAGAGAGCCATTATAAGAAGAAGATCCAAAGTCATGTTATATATCAAAAGCGAGGGCTTAAATAGCCGGTTTTGGCCGCCCAAATGATTCATAAAGCATCCCACACAACCGCATCGCCTGGCCACCCCCGCGCCCAGTCACCGCGGCACGTAATGCGTGAGCTTGTGAAACGTAACGCGGCGAGAGGAGACTCATTACGACGAGTGATTAGCACATTCGCGAATCACATTATCGAAATATCAACTGTCATGAGACACGCCTACACTGATCAGTTCGAATCCGGTGCTAACGTTTTGACAAAATGACAACAACAATACAACAACAACAATTAAAAGTAAAATCAACCGAATACACCTCCCGCCAAAGGTTCCAATAACGATTGCAGCATTTCAACGCTGCACTGCACAGCCAGAGATATTATTAGTTTAAGAAATGTCCTGGAGCAGAAGTCAAGACTTTATTCTATCTATGGTGATGGTATACGGTGATGAAAACATCGCGAAGAAACCTTCAATCTCCGTAGCTAAGGCAATGGGCTAGCCCTCTGTCATGTAAAACAATTATACGTTGGTATAATTAGGCAACTGCCACCCCATATGGTTAAAAATATCCTATGAATAAATATGACGCTAGCGCCCGGTTTCCCGGAGTATTATTTTTCATTCTCATGTGATATAGGTACCGGGTGTAACAGAAAGGTGTAGTCATATTTCTGGAGGTTGTTAGGGACATCATTCTGAGCGACTTTTCTATGCAAATGAGCTGACTGCCCGGACCAAAACGAATGGAGCAATGAAAAATAAAGTTGCTCTGATCAAATTGGTTTCATAGTAAAAGTTGCTCAGAATGGTCTCCCTAACGAACCCCCAAAATATGACTTCACTCTCAGATACACCCTGCATGACTTGCGCATCGAGGGGTCCTGAGTTCCTGAACAATCGTTGCGGAGCGAAATTAATATAACGAACGAAAATCGGTAGAAATGAGCGCTCGTTTGCAAAAGAGCGATTGAGAAATAGAGCTCCGGGCGTTGATTAAGTTACCAAATTGATTTAACCAATTCGTTAACTTAACCAGCATCCAGGAAACCGGGGGTAAGTTATGTTATCACTCTCTTTAGAAACCAACCACTTGTAGTTTCTAGAAGGTCACTTCCTTATATCGGATTAAGCTTCCGCACTTACACAACACCACAAACTCGAATTCCATAAACCGTTCCGATTCTGACGATCACAAATCACGTTAATGCAGCACCAAATTAAAACTATTACTATACTATGCAAATTGATTCATTGATTTGTTGCTAATACGAGCGAGTTTTAAATGCACACGTAACCGTTATGTCACGACTGCTGAAGCTCATGTCTATGTCATCGGTTGCTTAGTGGAGGGTCAAATTATGTGACACAATACTGGGGCCTGATCAAAATTCAGAAGTCACAACCACAACATCCAATTGACCGATTCTTTTTAATTTGGAAAAATATTTTTTTTGTTTGAAAGGGTTTACCTTTCCATTGGTCCCATTGACACCAGGTCAGAATCTGATGATAGGATCCTGGAGAAATCGAGGGAACTCTTCAAATATTATAGGCAGACCTATAGTCTGACCTAACCTAACACAGGTTTTTATTAACTTAAAAGGGGAGTCCCACGACCTGTGCTGCTGTACTTACTGAAATAAACTAATTTTGAATTTGAATTTTTTGAATTTAGAATTATAGTGATTTTTGTGTTTTTCATAATAACTCGTGCAAATGCACATGGTAAGCATAATATTGTGATGTGGAACTGCTGATGAAGACCACATATGGCCACCAGAACTGCTCAATACTAGGTACAAATACAATGCGTGGCTGACGGGCAGGCAACGCATAGCCTAAACCGGTGGACCTAGAGCCATGAAACTTTGTACAGAGGTTCCTTAGTAGCGTGGGGCAGCACTGAGATGGGATTTGACAAAATTAAGTCCCCAAGGGGGGGGGGATAAGGGGTTACAGTTTTTATTAAACTCAATCTAACCAAATAGGGTTTGTGGATGTCGATTTTTTCTAAAGTTTACTTTTTGTTTCAATTATACACAACTGTTATGCTAGATATAAGTTGTACTATTTTTATTTGTACTAGACTTTAACTTGTTGTTCCAGTTTCCCTACCCGCTTCGCCCGGCGCGCGGACGCCCCCCCTCCCCTGGTGGCCCCCCCACTCCCCCCCATCAGCGAGCGCTGTCGGCGGCGGCTGCTGTGCGAACTATACTCAGACAGGCTGTATGAGCTGTGAGTCCTGACTTCATCCATCATCATGACGACCTTTGTGGCGCAGCGGTTGGGGCTTTGCCTTTGTCCTGACTCACGCAAAAATCATATTTTTTCCAAATTTACTATTTGTGCTAATAACTCGCTAGCTATCTACCAGGGTAAACACTATGGCCTGTCCCATCCCATGTTAGCATGGAATAAAAAAAACTAGTTTTTTCTGTTCCGTGCATGTGCGGACAATATAAACAAGTTTACCCTCCCCCCACCACCGCAGCACCTCGGAGGCGCCCGAGCTGAGCCCCTCCTGCCGTCGGTACCGCTGCGAGGACCCTCGCGCCGTCACCAGCCTCATCACCTGGCTGCTGCAGACACACTGGATCGACGGAAACCACAATGACGTCACTTAACACTTGGACTGCCTTCCGGGAGCCGGCTAATTCTTTTTTTTTATATATTTTCAACTTTATTACCAATTCTTAACACGTTTCGGCGCGGCAAATGCCGTTTTTCTTACAATTGTTGTTACAAACCATAGTAGGCATTATATTTGTAGCGAATAAATTACCATCCAACAACTTAATAACGTGGGTCATCTAACCCAGTAAGCCCGGGTCTCTCAAGAGACGGATAAATAATCAGATAACTTTTTTTGACACTTGTTGTACGTGTGAAATGTCAAAAGCGCCAGATAAACAGACAGACAAAGGCTATTTGAGGAATATATAGCACGATTTAATGTATAGTTTTAGCGTTACATTTTGCATATGGAAATTTTATTTACAATAATTCCAAATATTATTTACAAAAAGAAATATCATTAAAACTACAACTTACATATTGTAACAAATATTTTGACTTGCCTAGCTCAGTGGTAGGATGTGGGTAGATTGGCTTGGCAGGATGTCGAAGAATACTGTCTAGAGTGAGCGCCAGTATCTCTCAATTCGACAGATACAAATTTATAATAGAACCGCTTCTTCGACCTCCCGTATAACATGACTGTTCCGGGGATAAAAAGAAAGAGTCCTGCTACGGATATTTATGGAATTATAATTTTTACTACCTTATAAGACACTGGTGTACAATAATTTATAGGATACACACAACTTTATACTTATCTAGGTTTAAACTTAAATGAATACCTATTTAATAAGACTTAAGCCGTGCACGAGTAAATCATTGAAAGAATCTTCTATGCCAGGTAGGTACTCCGGAGATGAGAGAAAATAAAGTAAGAAATTACCTTGCCGAAGGCATGAGTAAATAGTGTTATGTCAAATTGTATGTGTGTAGTGGTGTAACTTCCTGTTATATCGGGACCGCGTTATTCCCAAATTTGACTCGCTGATAAATGTCCTGCCGTGTTTCCTCTCGTGGACCGCCTTGGAAGAGGACAGACGTCGCAACGTAGAAGGCTTGAAGCTGCCTACGACAGACACCAAACTCTTGAACCCATTAAATGGGATTTGAAACTAAGGGTGGCTTATGCCACTGCAAACGGGAAAGGCAGGAATCATCGCCTTACAATAATATTGGTGAACGCCATTTTGTACGCGCGTCCACGCCGTAATTGCTAAAGCTCAGGCTGGAAAAGTCGCCTTCCTGAAGGAATTTGCGTCACGTCAGCAGCACAATGACTCAATCCCCGAACTTGAAGGTGGATAGCTGCCTTGCCTGGAAGAAATACTATGGTAGACTTTCAACACCGGTCCAGAAAAATCGAGTCAAGATTCACTCACAGACGATCATGCCACGCTTCGTTTCTCGCAAATCATTCAGCTACCATTTTTGCCTTAGTACCTATTAGATTAACTATTCATTTGTTATTCTTTGTGGCATTGAGACATATTAAGTCCAAATAACATTCTGTTTCAAACTATTTTACCACAAGGATCCCCGAAAAGCTTTAATTTAAAATTCGCTAAAGAATACAAGCACAGTCACAGAAATGTGTGCTGCGTGAAACAGAACGCGTCTCGGCACGTTCGATCCAATTCAAGATAGCACATAATTTTGTGCGTTACAATATCTAAGACTTAAAGTGAACGTATCGTTGTGACTTTTCTTATTGTACAGATATTGCATTGTATTGTTTTTTTTTTTTATTACATGAATAAAAACAATTACTAATTGATGGTCTAATCTTGTCCTAAGTGACTTTCTTTACACTTGTTTCAAATTACATCGAGTCCTCAACTCGCCATCGCGATGCTATAAACATACATAATTAATAAAAAGTCAAGATAATTTACTTCGCGACTGACGTTTGTCATAAATAAAATTTTACGGTTCAAAAGTTTCACTTGCGTCGAAGCAGAAAATGTCTCTATTAAGAGATACATAAGACTTTTCCTTTTGTTTTAAGCTACACCTTCCTTTATTCTAGTGAGCCTACGAAATGTACAATCGTAAAATAAAATACCTGTTGTGAAAATTATGTGGTGTTTCTATTGACTTTGATATCTTTTCTGTGGCTATGTTGTATAGTCGGGTCCCCTCCTACTTAAGACTTTTGATAAACACGTACTAAGAACCCCGTTTATGTCTTTTGTATGGAAAAGGTAAATGGAGAATATTGTTTCTATTTCTATAGGATCGCTATTAGAAAAAGATCGTTTATGTGGATATGTACTGTAATAAATATGCAGGATCTTTACTTAGTTATCACTATTGTATCCCTTTCTAATGTATGTGTTCTCTTTCTTCATTTTCAAATGCCTTACCAATGATTGAAAAGCTTTATTAAATAGCTTCTTTAACACTCTTTAAAACCACAAACGTCACATACGTGACGAGTGAAACTGGTCATTGAGATGACCGCAGAGCTTTCCTTTGTTAAGCTTTCTTTGAAAGTTTAGCTGAAAGTGTTAGCCCATAGTGTCTCAAATGAGGTAGCTGTGGACCCGAGGCTGCTGTTGTCTCCATATTTCATACTTCCTTAACTTATAGACGGAGTAGAGGCAAGTAGAGGTAGGTATAGATAGAAAAAATAAAAAATATAATATTGCAGACGACCCTTGTGGCATCGAGGCCGAGGTTCTACCTCACAAGCGGGGTTGTGGGTTTGCATCCCAGCTAGGGAGGAAAGAAAAGACATCCACGAGTCACGATGTTATGTTATCCCTGTTTTCCTCAAGATTTCCTCACAATAGAAAATAGTCATACTAATGTTTCAGAATTATCAAGATATCTTATTAGTTCTATACAGGTTAATGTAACGTCGAAAATGGACACAACCGCAACAATAGCTCCATTTTGTTTCTGAAACAATAATTGAAGGATTAACCGATAACGTCGCGTACAGTCAGCAAAACAGCCTTGCATCCGGCGTACGGTCAGCAGCGGCGCACGCAGCACTTTCGTCGAGTTTTCTCCAGTAATTGCCGCGGCGGCGCGCCGCCGGTTGCGTCACAGATATGCACATTCTGTACAGATAGCAAGATAAAGATTAAATAAACAAGGCCGATATGAATCTTAATTGGGTAGCGAGTGGCTAACGACTGGACGGAGGGAAATAAGTATCGGAGTACTAGCTCGGTGGGCGGGCATGCTTGGTGTTTGCAAAAAGAAAACAAAAACAAAAAGTTTTGACAGCATCGGGGATGGAACTCACGACTGAACTACGAACTAGGAACACTTTGACAAGATCATGGTCATACCACCTGCCTGTGTGAAAAAGATTGCCATTTCTCGAGATGGACGTACCTATATCGATCAATCTATCTAGGATCTAAGTAAGAGTAGTAGGTGGGAATGGGACCCATTGTTTTAATGGCCCCTTAAATAGTATCCCCGTTTCAGTGACTGAAGCGAAGATCGCCTAAACCTAAATACTTTTTAAATCACAGTAAGATTTAAAATTGCCCTAGCCTATGGCTTCTAGTATAGGCTGGTACGGTTGTACCTTCCTGACGTGCCCGCAGATTAATGAAAATATTAAATACCTTTCGCCAGAAGTGTTAAACAGATCTGTAGTATCGACAGCGAGTTGTACAGTCGTACCAATGACCTCATTCAAAAATACCAAAGATCGTGTCCAAATTCCGCACCAAGGAATCTCCGAAAGCCACCGCCACCATGCTATGACATAACCCGCCATTGCCAACGTTACACGAGCAGTGAATGAACACTTACACAACGCCACCTGCGCGCGCGCAACTCTCTCTACCAAGCACAGTCGCACTTGACGCGCCGACCAGGCAGACGGGAACCAAGCCGTTGCCACTAAAAAAACTTACGAAAAATTTCGAAAAAAGGATTTTAAATTTGGAATTGACTGTGGTTCCGAAGATTAAAAAAAAACAGTTATTTTTTTAAGTGTTTTTATAATAGTGTTGTGGTGTCTGAAATTCAGGACTATCGGCTTCGCATATTAGGTTTCGGATTGAGTGAGAGTGTGTGACTGAAAGTGAGTCTTGTCGGCATGCGAGCGTAGCTTTTCACTTTCTACGCGCCCGGACCGACGGAACGGTGAGACCCTTCTATAAGTATATGAGTTTACAAAGCTAGACCTGACCTGTGGTTACCTTACCCGCCTGGGTGTTTACACTAACTTTCCTTTTACCTCGCTAAGTCTAGTACTGGTTACTACATAAGTGTCCTATCATGAAAGAAATAAACTTCTTCTCCACTTTGCATTACATAGCGTCACGCCTTTTCCAATACGTTATTATCACATCACCGAGATGGGCTAGCCCCCCATCACGCAAAATAAAATTCGACAACTGCGGCTAAACGTGGGCATAATTGGAAAAGGCGTGATGGATGATATATGTCCTAAGAACCGAAGAGAGCTCGACCTTCAACCATCTGTTACCGCGATGAAATCTCTAAGCCCACAACTTCCGAACGGGCGGTAGTATACAAAAATATTAATATTATATTGACGTTGACTAAGCAATCTGTTACGATTTTATGGTGAATAAAAAAAATACTTTGACTTTGATTTTAAAACTTGGTTTTTATCAAATTTTGTATGCTAGATAATATTTTGCGTGCGGGTTGCCTAGCAAAATCCTGGCAAGGCTGTCAGGGATTTATTTGACATTTAAAAATAAAAGACCTTTTATATCAAGAACTCGTAGACGTATCAAGCCGAAATTCATACCAATTATTCAAGTCTAGTCTCTTAAAACTGTGAAAAAATCAATCTTCTAGGTCAGCGCAATCGAATGCTACGACCGTTTATGCCCTAATTTTGATTACATGGTACATCGTACTTTTGTTTTTATGTAGTTACTTAATTGCACCAGTTACGAGAGGTAGCAATCTACAAGTGTGATTGGAACCCTTAGTGCGCGAGTTTTACTTGCACTTGACCATTTATTTTAATTAATTATAGCCTTACCAGGATTTTGCTGGGCAACCCACTCGCAATATATTTTCTAGCATACAAAATTTGATAAAAACCAAGTTACATCTATTGCAAGGGGATGAAACTTAATTTCTCCTAATTTTTATGTAAAATATTTTTCCTTTTCAGTCAGGAGAGAAACAATCTCTGCATTCAAAAGGTCATGATTGGTAATCAATCAATAACTTTAATTCGATTGTAACAATAGTCGTTATCCTTAACCTGGTTTGAAACACCACATTGTCTGTTCTAAGTGTTTCAACACTTCCAACTCACAACAGATCATTGAGTTGGAAGTGTTGAAAGACAAGAAATTGCTGAACAAATTGATCACCAATGTTTTATTAATCCAAGAGCACTTAATTTTCTGTGAATTTCTTCACCCTTATTCTCCTACACTTATCCAATGGAGAAGAGGCAAAGAAATAGGTACTACATAATATATCTACAAAATTTAGATTTTTTATTTTGAACCTCATGATTCATAATTTCTTTATTGCACACAATTAATTGCAAGCACAAAAAGTAAATAAAAACAGTGTACAAAGGCGAGCTTATCTATAAAAAGAGATTCCTTCCAGCAAACCAAGTTCCGATGAGAGAGTTTGATATATCAGCAAGGGATCCGCTATGAAAACTTAAACACAGATAACATAACATTCATACAAACTTTCTTCTGGCCCCACACTAGGATACCCTGTGTCGTGGGAACCAGAAACAGCGACGACACAAACATGTAAACATCTAAGACCTCGGGTTTTTTCTCCCCGGCCGGGATTCCAACCCGGGCTTATCGCCTGGGATCGCCTGGGAAGCACAGCTTCGTCCTCAACACCACATCGGTCGTCAAACGGAGAAAAAACTGAATACAGGGTGTTATTACAAAATAAACAATAAAATAAAAGTAAAACTTAAAAAAAAAATAACTTCCACAAACACTATTTGATTAGATTGAGTTTAAATACAAACTGTAACACCTATTCCCCCACCATGGGGAATTAATTGCTTACCATGAGTAAATGAACCAGTTATTATGAAAAACACAAAATCACTACAGGTCTGTCTATAGTATTTTAAGAGTTCCCTCGTTTTCTCCAGGATCCCAGAAGGTCAAACAAAAAAAAAATATTTCCAAATCGGTCCATCCGTCTAGGTCCTCGGTGCAATCGCAAATACATAAAAAATATCCCGACGAATTGTCAACCTCCTCCTTTTGTGAAGTCAGTTAAAAAAGTCGTTTGTTTTTAAGGTTAAACTGCGTTTAATATTTTTTTGTAATAACATGGTAAAGTAGTTTGACAAACACTCAAAATTCACTGCTTCCTCGGGAAATAGCGCCGCCAGTGTGAATTGAAGCGGCAGGCACTTCAAGTGAGCAACAAACTTTGCATCGGCCACTATAACGATCATCCGAATTGCCCCCAACGTAAACAGTTAACATTCACTATGCACCATCAGTATACCATCAAACCAGTGTGCGTATCAACTATACGTCTGTGTGATTAGTACTATACGATGTTGTATTATACTATTACGGTGATGAGTTACGGACTTTAGCTACATGTCTAGCCGGGGAGAGTTGATGAAGGCAGGAGTATAAACATTAATGCACAGGCATCGCATTGCTCCTGCTGGTCATAGGACTCCCGGTGTCATGGGAACCAGAAAAGCGAAGTCACGGACTTCAAAATTCAAAACTAGATGGTCTTTTTCTTCCTGACCGGACCTCGACCCTCGGACCTAACTTGGGAAGCAGAAACTTGACCGCAAACGTGAACGTGAAGTAGATCGTCTGAAGTAGATTCCTATAACCAATGTTTTGATACTGATTGTTGAGCCAATCTAAGTATTTGCGGCGGTAAGTGGTGTCTGTGATATTTAAAGCCGGTTACTCATTATTGAGCTTAAACTGTAACCAAAAACCCTGGCGTGTATGTAGTTCGCGAGTCGATGAATGAAACTTCCTAAAACCGTACACGCTAGAACCATTATTGTACTCCTCGGTTACAGTTACCTACACCTCGCAAAGTTATGTGACAGTCCTTACTATGATAAGTCTTATTAATACTTATCAACTCTGGCCGAAAAGACAGTAAAAGTATATATAGTAAAACCAGAGTATTATTGCAGATTTTAATGCCCTGTTAACTCTACTCGTTACTGTAGTTTCACGGGAAAGTTATTCGCACTTATTTTGTGTGGGCAGTAAATTGTGGCGCTATTGCCAGACAATAATTATCCGCTTAATTGTTATTGTGCAAGAAATGCAGTCTTGATAATAAATAGTGTACATAATTTAAAAACTACGGTGTAATATTTTGCGATATATAAACAGTTAAAATCCCTTCCGAATTCATAATCTGAATTCTGTTACATGTTCTCACACTTTTCTATTCGATCTGCCCTTTTGATTCAGTCAGATCGATTGTTCGATCATGCCACCGATCGATGCTATGATCGATCGCTATGTCTGTATATCATCCAGTATCTATCTAAGACATGCATTATTAGTCAGTGTAGTTGTTAGCCATTTCCGCTAGTTTCACAAAAGAATCCATTACAGTTTTCACTAAACCAGGAATTTAAACCCACATCCCAATTTATAGCCTCAATAAATTCTCTCACAGCACAAACAATAATGTACACTTAAATGTAATTGTTATTAACCTCAGGCCATTTTCTTCGATAAACATGATTAGACTGTGGCGGCCGAAATATCAAATCATAGAAATGGTGGAATGATTCTGGTACGGCCTTCCGAAAGAGGGATTCCTCTATTAATCAATATTGTTTTGGCGTCTTTTTCATTTATCTTCAAAGAATCTAAAAAGTGCTTATAACACAAACAAGGTGCTATAGCGGGGTTTTCACGACTGCCACCAAGTGGCGATAGTAGCTGGTCTTTGCAGCTTAACGTATCACATGAAACACGAAACCTCCTATATGATTTAGCCCGGGTCTCTCAAGAGACGGATAAACAGTCAGATAATTTTTTTGACACTTTTTTACGTAATCCCAGATAAACAGACAAATAAACTCTTCTCTCGCACTTACTACACTACACTACTACCTGAGTTAAATTAATTATCTTGTCTCAGTGTCTTCGGTATTCCGTTTTTGTGCCATGAAGTATAAAGTAATAGTTAAGTAAAACCAGGTCAGGTCCTGATTCGAACTTGCATCTTCTGCGTAAGAAGCAAGCGTGAGACTCACTGGCCTTTGAAACTATTTCGTTAGAATTTTTAAGAGAACATCCATCCCACGATCATACCCGTCGCGTTACAGCATGTTATGACGAACTTTCGTCTACAGAATGCTCTGGTCCAATTCAGGCATTCAGTCGCGCTCCATAAAGCAGCTAATATTGGAAGTGAATTCGTTAAGCTATCTAAACTATTTACGAACTTTTCAATCTTCCGCACGGAAAGAGATTTTGGTTTCTAAATTATATAAGAATCAAAATAGATGACCCCAAAAACTAAAAACCTAATTAATATGTTTTATTGTTCCCCTATGGTCCCAGTTCAGTGATCCCATAAAAAGGCGCTTGGCTTAATAAATTCTAAGGACAGATATTTTAACTTGCTCATCAACATGATGAATGTCAGCATACAATATGTCAGCTACAACATTAAATCCCAGCTTGGTTCACAATTACAATGGCGACGACCAGGTATTTGAAACTTTATGCCGTGCGTCATATAGACTACGTTGCTACATTTGGTGTTACACTAAAAGTGATTGAGATTTAGTAAGCAGTGTTGGACATAACGCTCAGGTGTCTAACAATAGCAACCTGTTATGTAAACGACAGTATGTCAGTGGGCGTCGTCGTCTTGCGTCTATCTGTGAGTGACACAGATACCTACCTTTCATCCATTCATGCATTATTGAATTGAATTCCTTTCATGACTCGAATTGATATATTGTGGTATTGTTGAGTTCCGTCCGAGATACTTAGTAGACACCAAAGCCACATCTCTAGATGTATGAATAATTCTTCACAATGTTTTCCATCACCAGGTCGTAGGTACTTTATGAGCATCATCATCATTATCAAATCCTATTGACTTTATTATAAATGACTCATTGACTTAGGTTATAATTGACATTGTAATTGAATTATTTTATTGTAAATATTTGTGTTAGTATATTTTGCATGCCAGTATTTGGCTAAATGTGCTGTACTTGTTAATTAAATATTACACCAACAATCCTGACATTCGGCACGGTAAAGGAAAACATCCGAAAACCGTAACTTTAAAGTTACTTTAAAAAAATCAAATGATTGAAACTTGCCTTTGTTCATATATTTTCTGTATTGTTTGTGATTTTCCTGATATTATGTGCAATAAATATACACGAAATGAATAATGTGCGGAACCCTCGGCGCGTGAGTCCGACTCTCAATCGGCCTGGTCTTTTTATTGAATTAAGGATCTATACCTAAATCGGAGTACTATTATCTCTTCTGTGCCTAAATCCCAAAGCGAACCCAGCGCCCTTCATGCAGCGAGTTCGTGCGTATGCGCACGGCTCGCGCACCCGACCGCGCGTGCGTGTAACGCGTGACGTAACACGCAGCTTTCACTCCGCGCGCACTCCAACTATGTATGTATGGCAAATTGGCAAGCTCTGTTTGGGCACTGACCGCTGTACCCAGAGTTATTTAATGATTAATTAGGAATAGTTAAAGTTAAATAAGAAAAATTTAGCCTTTAATAAAAAAAATGCCTTCTGAATAAAACTCTATTGTCACCCATATTGAATATAACCCACAAATAATACTGGGTCGTTTCACGCGGCGGTACATTCCGATTAGTTACATTACACCGAACGTATAATTTCTCGTTTTGATTCAGACCTCATCAATCGGTTTCGATTTCGTAATCGCGAATCAATTATGCATAGTTCTAGCCAGAACTTCCGTTTAGAAGTGATTTATTTATTATAATTAGTCGCTAATCTTGTGTGGCCCAGTTTTTTGTCCAAAAATATCGAATAATAACTGTGTCACGTTTGTATGTGGTTGTATTTTTTTAAAGTTTCATGCGCGGTATTGGATTGTCGTTAAGCGGACGGAGACGGACGGATAACAAAGTGATCCTTAAGGGTTCCTTTTTTTTCCTCTAAAGTATCGGAACCCTAAAAACCGATCAAGTGCGAGTTGAACACTAGGGTTACGCACAAACTGCATTTTTTTGTGAAGGAATATTACGAATATTTCGTTGTCACAGCAACTTTATTCCGAAACTACACAGTTAAAACTTGGTATGTAGATGTATCCTGTGAATCGCTTTACGATTTTCATACAAAAATTTAAAACATACAAAAATAACGGGGGGCTACATGGAACTGATGCCAAAAATATATTTTTTCATCAAACCTTTCTATAGACACCCCCCGTGTCTATTGATAGGTCTTCGAAAATGACGTTGAGGTTTCTGGAACCATTTTTCCTCAATATAAAAAAAAAATCCGTGTATCTCAATACACACTTTCAACGAAAATTAGTTTGAACAAAATAAAATAAGAATGCTAATGATATTTGGGCTTGGTGTATCAGGTCCCTTCATGGGCGAGTCCGACTCGCACTTGGCCACTTTTTTGATACGGAACCCTAAAAAAAGGTCTATGTTTATAGATTATTTATTAGTGTAGATCTAAAATATTTTGCTAACCGAAAGAGATACCAAAAACCTAGTAAAAAAAAACATCATTAAATCTAAACAAAGAATTAAAATCTGTGTTAATTGTATGATACATCAGTGTAGGTACATTAGATTAAGCCGGGCTCCACTCATACTATATGAATTTCTAATTACATCTAATTAGCTTACTAATAATAGTCCGCGCACTTTTATTCGCGTCAAACATTAATTAGTTTTTTTTAGGTGAATGACCGCTTTGACCCGCGCAGTGGTCATAGAGCGATGAAAGTGAAAGAGATTTTGCTGGCTCTATAACACAGTGAATTATGCTATAGGACTGTCCTCTTTCCGAATTTCTAAAGATGACATGCCTCATGCATGCCGCGAATTAAAACAAGTTAGAAAAAGGAATTTACCGTGCACGGTAGGTATGTGTTTTCAGATACGATTCATAATATCTACCCTTTTGTGGTATTTCTCGGGAAAAACAGAAATTTTCGCACGGTAAAGGGCGACGATGTTCTTCTCCCATTCCGTTTCTTTTTCGCCAGAGATCCTGTTGCATATTTGACCAAGTTCCAGCAGGATTTCCTTCTTGTGTGCAGTAGGTAGAAGGGAGCAAGCCCTTGTTTGGTCATGGTGCCCGACAAACTCGACACAATTCACAATTCACAATTCTTTATTGCACACAATAATTTAAACAGTTACATTAAAAGAAAACACATGTACAAAGGCGAGCTTATCTCTAAAAAGAGATCTCTTCCAGCAAACCAGGCGTGAAAGGAAAAAATATATAATGAAAGGGTAGGCAGTGCACAATAACAAGTTTAAATAACACGTGCTTGTGCAACGCAATGTCTTTGCACGATGACTGTTTATCCGGAAATTGTACATTAAATAAGATTTAAGATGCAAGGGCATTTGTTTTCCTTTATACAATTTAAACACAGGTTTAAATCGATTGTGTAGACTCTACACACTGTAGAGATTTGCGAAGCCACACTCTAAAGCCACACTCACACCCGTACTTATTTATCTAAAAACTGATATTTTTTGAGACTGATGTAATTGAAACTACCAATTGACATCAGAGTAAGCAGTTAATAACATACTGACGTTACGATTGAAATGATACATCGTAATAATTACCTATAATACAAAATCTGTCATTGATAACTAGTAATTACACATAAACACGCGAAATTATCATTATTATCATTGCGATTTTCTTGCGTCAGACTCTACTACTATTAAAGAACTATAAATTTAGATTTCACTCACTATTTTCTCTTGAATGTACGAGAAATTACGTGCTACAATGTAACGTGTTGAGAAGTGACGAAACAACCTTATACCCTACATAGCCTCACGCCTTATACCCTACATAGCGTCACGCCTTATACCCTACATAGCGTCACGCCTTTTACCCTACATAGCGTCACGCCTTATACCCTACATAGCGTCACGCCTTATACCCTACATAGCGTCACACCTTATACCCTACATAGCGTCAGGCCTTATACCCTACATAGCGTCAGGCCTTATACCCTATATAGCGTCACGCCTTATACCCTACATAGCGTCACGCCTTATACCCTACATAGCTTCAGGCCTTATACCCTACATAGCGTCACGCCTTGTACCCTACATAGCGTCACGCCTTATACCATACATAGCGTCATGCCTTATACCCTACATAGCGTCACGCCTTATACCCTACATAGCGTCACGCCTTATACCCTACATAGCGTCACGCCTTATACCCTATATAGCGTCACGCCTTATACCCTACATAGCGTCAGGTCTTATACCCTACATAGCGTCACGCCTTGTACCCTACATAGCGTCACGCCTTATACCCTACATAGCGTCACGCCTTATACCCTACATAGCGTCACACCTTATACCCTACATAGCGTCAGGCCTTATACCCTACATAGCGTCAGGCCTTATACCCTACATAGCGTCACGCCTTTCCCATACGGGCTGGTAGATGCACAGATGTGCTCACTTTAAAAAAAAGAGGAAGCCTTGATATGTCTATACGACGATAGGCTAGCCCCCTATCACGCGATACACGGAATCTAATTACCTTATTAAGTTCGACCCCGGTGCTGACCGTGTACGTACACCAATGAGACAATTAATTTGACTAAAGAAGTTCATCATCCCTTATTCGTTGACCGAGTACCATGATTTGTAGCATGATGGAACTAAAGATAATTTTTAGCATAAGGTCGGCGTGTGTGCAGTATGTTGGGCACAGCGGGCACGACAGCAGGTGGCTGGAAGTTAGGGGGGCACCGCAACGGCAGCTTGTGCTGGCGTCCTCAGGCAGGATGCCCCGGCGCCGCATCTTGTCTCTGGTGCGCCCGACGCGTGATCTTAGCCGATTCAATGTTTTCCACAGCCGCCAGACCAGGTTTTGGCCCGGAGGAAGTTGCTCCTCAGGTTTACCCAGATTAAGTACATTATCGGACGCTCCGTGTTTCGGATGGCACGTTAAACTGTCTAGCGTGTGTACCGGCTACTATCACTACTTGCATGGTAGTATGTAGTAGTCGTAAAACCGTCTACCAACCCGCACTGAGCCAGCACTACCTCCTGTTGTCGGGCCAGCGAGCGCCGCCGCGCCGTCAGACCGCGCTTTGTCTAATTTATTTATGGATCGTATGATGTGTTAGTTTAAGTTATTAACCTGCTGTAAGTATTTTGCGTATCAAGTTGAAATACAACATTAATTGCCTGATTTCTGTTGAATGTAATAAAATAAACCGGTAGGATTTATATAGTATGTTTATTTTGTAAGTTTTAAAAGGTGATTTAGCCTGTGAAACAAATGTAATTATTGGTATATCCCTAATGACTGTGTCATAAAGTGTGATATTTGTATTAACTTGTGTTAAATAAAGAACTTTGAAAAACAAAAACAAACAAAACTGAGCCAGCGTGGTGGAGTAAGGCTCAATCGTACTCGTATCCGGGTAAAGGCCTGTGCCCCTCGGCGGGGACATTAATGGGCTACATTACTTTACTAAGTATAAACATATCAACCGCTGAGAATTCTATCACAACAATAAAATACACACATTGTTACGATTACAAGAGAAAAACACAAATAGTAAGAGATCAATAACATACACGCCATAGCGCTGACCTGAATGCATGGGGTTTTCTAAAAGATATTTCCGTGCGAAAGGCCTTTATACGTCGTTGATTGCAAAAACACAGTTTCCACAGTTTTCTATGTTATCTTTCGTAACAATCACTTCAGGCGGACTACTAAGTTACTAAGCACTAAAATCCAGGTTTACCCCAGACACTCATAAAACACTGGAAATCGTGGCACTTTCGTAAATTATCTACTTTTCTTTAATGAAATGAAATGAAAATGAAATGAAAATGAAATGAAAATGAAATGAAAATGAAATGAAATTAAATGAAATGAAAACGTTTTATTTGCCTACTTAGTTTGCATTTTGGGTTCCTGGCTCCCAAACTAGGATACCCTGTGCCATGGGTAGCCAGGCATCTTTCGTATACTTGGTTGGCAATAAAATAAAATTTAACATAAGTACGTATGAACTTTTTAAAAATTACTTTGTAAGTTACATGTAAGTCAATATTTTAGAAAAATAATACTGTAGTAAGGAAGTAGGTTCATTACAATAGTAAGTATAACTTGTTTATCGTAATCAGTTAGGTAGGTTTTACAAATTACTTATAGATAAATATTTAGTTAAGTGAGTTACGATTAGGTTTAAATAACAGAAATGTTAGGGTAAGTAGTGAAACATTTCAGCATTACGATTGATAAGTGTTCAAATGGCTAATGAACGAGCATTGAACTACTAAATAAATAACTCAACATAACTTTCAGCCAGATATCCAAGATGTGTGATAGGGGGCTGGCCCATCGCTGCAGCTATAAATAGAGCAACAATTAATGGAAAAACTTTAGAGAATTTTATTTGATCGATTACAAGTTTTATATAGTAACTGCATCGGTTTGCGAGGAATTCGTGCTTGTTCCGGATTTAAGTTAACGGAGCTAATCTGTGCCTCTACCGCCCAGTGTCGAACACGTAGAGCCGCGTGTGTTTAGCTAGAGAATGAAGGAATGGATAGTACATACATAATAAACACCATGTGACACCAAAGAATAGAGAGCGAAGCAGGAAACGCGTGACAGAAGTGACAAGTCAACTTGACCTACATTCTTACACTTTTCACTGCAGCACATAATAGTCTGATTGTCACCGATTACTCAAAGATTACCGAGTTTTCCGGAGGCTTTCCCACCTTTCTTCCGTTGCCCTCGATATATTGTTGTGTGAAAGATGGCATCACACGTAATTGATTGTTGGAAACTGAACCAAATTAGCATATTTCCTAGATCGAGCGTGCGTGTGTGTGCGTGTAAATGTAAACAACGTTGAATGGATCTCTTGACGTTACTTTCAGTTGAAGTTATTTATAATACTTGTACTTATTTTTTTTAAACAGCTTAGTTTACCTAACCTAGTTTCAGTAATAGAAAGTCTGTTATTGAAATAGATCATTATTGGTAAGGTACCTACCATCAGCAAGTGGTGAAACTGCCCTTTTAGTACTTACTTACAAAGCAACATTTTGTAAAACGGTATTTACGTTTAAATATTTAATGTCATTTTCACCGAACGCTCTAGTTGCGCGGCGCGCGCATGTGTATGGTGTGACATACTGATGGTGAATTATAGTCATTTCCGTGAAAACAATGTTTTTCGAGATAAGCATTTATGTGTAAAAAGAGAGATGTTGGGTAACAACTGCGTTGAATTCAAAAGACATAGAAAACTGTGTAGAAAACTATAATGCGTATTTAGGTTAATACTTGTTTGTACTGTGATGGCTGTTAAATATTCAAAATTGAGTCCCATCAAGAATATTTTTTTAATTGAAGGTTTCGTTAGTACAATTAAACAGATGTATGAATATTTCTGTACAGACAGGCCTAAATATTGAGATTTCATAATGCCCGAAGGCTGCTGTATAGATAATTATGTCGCCAGCTATACAGCTGTTAGTTACCAATGTCATTTTATACAATTTAAGTAGGTACCTATACAATCAATACATTAGTGACGCTGCTGAATATATTTACTCCACTCGCATTTACGGGTAATGTGTGTAACAGAGGTCAACATAAGTAGAGCAGATATAATATCCGTAACAAATCTTGCATTTCGATACCTACTCCACCAAAATGCCGTTTAGTTTTGATATATGTGATTAGAATTTGTTCATTGCTATACGTTCTTTGTAAGGACAGAATGCAGTTAGGAGGTTAAAACACCTTCTATCATCTCTACATCAAATAATCGCCTGTTACATTTAACTACTCTTTCAGAAACTGGGTGTTATACCGTGGCCGCTGAGAGAATGCGATCCTGACACATGATGTCCTTGTCTGTCCCGCGCTACTTTTCTCTCTATCTCACTTTTGTGAGTGTGATAGATTGAAAAGTAGTGCGGGTACGGTAGTACACATATACTATATCGCTACTTGTACTATGATAGTGGGTCTGCCATAATGACTTTAGTTTCTTAGACTTGCAATTTCGTAGTTGATATAACACATCGTGAGTGCTACACTACAATTCTGTATCAATAGAACTACTTATACTTTGGCCGCTAAGAGAATGCGATCCTGACACATGTCTATGTCTCTGTCTGTCCCGCGCTATTTTTCACTCTATCTCACTCCCACAAAGGGGATTGCATCCTAAACTGACCTGTGTCAGGATCGCATTCTCTCAGCGGCTAAATTATAATTGATATAATTGGTGTTTTCTGTTGTTGAGCGTTGTCTGTTAATCCATTGTAAACACTGATCACATCCGACGCACAAATACCACCGTTTTCTCATCCCCCAGCTAATGATCACATCAGGAGGTACATTGCCAACATTTTACACTCGAAACCGCCACCATTAGTACTAAAGAAGCGACTATTAACTCTAGATAGTCGCGTTTTCTCTATAATAGTGCTGCGAATTCGTATTCTTGGGCTTAATTCTCGTAATTATTGTAATTGGAACGATTGACGATCGCCGGCGAGTCCCATCGGCTTCCGTTTGTGGTTTAATCATGAGATACATACGATACGGCACGGATCCATGGCGATGAGCTAGCACGCAAAATAATTGAGTTACTGGATAAAACTAGACAACTGTTCCTCTGCCACCCCGTATGGGAAAAGGAATGACGGTTTGGTGTGTTCTGAGATACAATTTGGTTACGATGTTTGACCGATGATACCGACATTTACAGCGCATATTGACATTGACTAATTATGACAGACAGACAGACAGACATACAGCAAGATATAGTATCATAATCGTAGCTGCGGCGATGGGCTAGCTCTCACGCACTTGAAGTATTGTATATCTGGCTAAACGCCACCCCGTGTATGGGAAAAGGTGTGACGGCACCATGTTATATGTAATATATTATTTCTACCAGAAATTAATCGTCTAGGACACAACTTGTTGCTGAGATTTCGCATACTTTAGATATAACTATTTGACTAACCAGTCATCATATCCATATTGACAACTAAAATTATATTCATTTTGCGTAATTAAAGAAACGGCATGTTGCAATATACTCGTTAGTTACTAATGTTAACTGACATTTAATACATTTCATGTTTCATACACGCGCTAAGTTTCATTCACCTGAAGAAAATCATGTAGTTGCTTTCTGGAAATACTTATTTTTAAATTTATGTAGAGCCACGACCGACATGCTGTGTAGTTTTAAAATTACCTTTGATGTTTGACGCGCCAAACTCCCAAATGATAACGACATTAAAATATAGACAAAGATAAATTAAGTATTGGCTTTATTTTCACTAAGATTTTGAAAGCCATGTTATTAAATTATATTCATAAATGGGCCGCCGTGCGATTCATTCTCACCATTTCTACAGTCAATATCAATAGTGTCACAATATGGTGGACATTGTGATACTATTGTATGCATATAATTAAACTTACTTGAAAACCTTGAAATCAAAAGAAAACATTTTGTTAGCTGAATGACATTAACAATCTCTAACCTCCTTTCTTATTGTTTCAGATGACTCTCGTAACCCATACGAGTATGTTCGCCATACTGTGGCTCGTCTGCCTGGCTGTGGCCCTCGCAGTCGACCCAGCCGACCACAACACGACCACCACCAAGAGCATACGGACCACACTCCTCCCCTCCCGCACCACACGGACCGAGCTCAAGGTCTCCAGAAGCCTCAACCCTCACGACACACAGACTCTCAATATTAGGACCAAATCAGGTCATATGACACAACTTATTGTCAAGAAAAAAGACGGCAAAACCACAACTGCAAATGCTGCCAGCAGCACCACAGTGGAATCAACCACTCCGTCAACCTCCACTTCTCTTTTAGAGACCAAACTTAACGTTAGTGAAGCCCAGAATAAAACATCAGAAAGAGACCAAAGAAAACTGAACATCGCCAGTTCATCGAACAGCGATCTAGCCGGGGTCGACTACTACTCCAACAAGAAAGCTGAGGAGATGAGCGGCATAAAAGCGGAATACGGAAACTGGTCTCCCGTGTCTGTCTATCCAGAGTCACACATACAGGAGGACGGAGGAAAACCAGACGCAGACCCAGAAACCTCTAGTTACTACCCGACCTACGATAATGAGAGGAGGACAGAAAACAAGAAGGTCTACATTACCTCCTCAAGCTTTTCGGACTTTGGTCCCATCAAAAACTACAGATACGACCCGAGTAACCCCGTCATCAAGAACGACAGAAACCCGGTCTACATAGAAGTAGTCAGCACAAAAGTCTCTGAAGGAGAAGGAAAATCTTTCAAAGTACCCGATCCAGTCATGATCAGCTCAGAACCGATGTACATAAAGAAGGCGATTGAGAAATATAACAACAAACGAGGCAGGTCTATCTTAACTCTAGGTGAAGACGGCATTCCGGAGATCCAGGGAGTCAGGATGCCCGACGACGAATCTGATAAAAAGACATGGCGCAATGCTAGAGTAGTCAACGGTGAGCTGATGCCGTACCCTGAAGGTTACACTCCACCCAGAGCCATCCCCGAAGCAGATGTATACCCTGACATGACCCAAGCGGAACCGGCAGAGAGCTTCGGACCTTTCACCAAGGAAGATAACTTCGAGCCCATAGATGGTCCGTTCACAAAATACGATAACATGCAACGCGACGAGGACAACTCCGGCCCCTACCTCACGAGCGACAATCCTAATTACTTATACAAACCGAAAAAAGAGAACTATCTAAAGTCCGGCTACGGTCCTTTCACTAAAGCGGATAATTCGAAAGTGGCCAACTCGAAACTTATCGAATACATTAAACAAATAAACGAGCAGGAGGCGAAGCGAGACTACTTCAGTGGCCGGAGCTCACGAGCTCATGACATGGAGTTTGCCGAGAGCCACATCCAGAGACGAATGTTACAGCACCCCGGGGAGGCCAACTACCCCAACTCGGCACTTTACACGCCAAAGAACGCCCAACCAGGCTACGACGAGAGCATAAGGAGCCCGGTCCTGCAATACGCTCACCCAGAACTCGGCATCCAACCCGCCAAGCCTCCTCCGATCAACGAAAACTACGAAGGCAGAAATGGTAACGCGAAGGTGAAATACTACACCAGCAACGTACCCAAAAGCGCGCATCCTTACCCGATGGAACCGATCGATGGAATGAGCCAAAGATCACAGGGCGCCAACCCGCCTAGGTACTACGAAGACGAATACAAAAAGTTCTCCTACTACCAAAACCAAAACACTCCGCGATACCCCAATCACTACACCTACATGAAGCGAATCCCTGAACCTTCTCTGTGGAAAAAGTTCACCGATTCCATGAAGGACACGATCCAAAGCGCGAGTCACACCGTCCAACAGCTGACCAGACCTATTATGGAGCCAATCGCCAGAGTCACCCAACCAGTTCTGGACCCTCTTGTTGAAGCAACCCAGAAGATTACACACAACCTGGGCATTTACCCATCGAACTCCATCCAGAGCCAACGTTATGCTCAGGACAAGATTGGCGTGGCGGCTGCTGCAGCACCAGCTATGCTGCCAGCTATCGGCCTCATGGCCGGAGGAGCAGCTCTAGGCCTCGGGGCTATGGCCATGGGACGGTTCCTAGACGTAGACCTGATGCGTAGCGCCGGATTGAAGGAAGAACTCATCGAAGACGAGTTAGATAAAGAGCACAAGCGTGCCATGATTAACGCCCCCTACGACATCGACCGCAAGTTCATCAGCAAACAGAAGCACTACGACGACAACTACAAAATGCCGAGCGAAAACGTGTTTGTGGTGATGTCTCCCGACGGAGAAACCGTCCGTGCCAAGCGTTCAATGGAGTACTACGATGTCCCGAGCCCTCAAGGCGGAATGATCAGAAGAGTGCGAAGAGTCAAAAGATCGTTGATGGATGACGTGGACGATGAGCTGCAACACCTGGACGGAAGCCCTGGTACCTCGACCCTGACGGCGGCAGCCATGAACCTAGTCAAGCAGACTGACTGGAGGGACTCGCAGTGCGCCAAGTTGACCTTCTGCCAAGTGCTGACGTCACAGTCATCAGACTCCATCTACATTATGGAGAAGAAAATGGAGTCGCTTCTCAAGCTGTGAGTATTCTATTTCTATAACCTACATATTCAAACACCCCCACCAGATGTCTCGTCATTCCCAACAATACAAATCAAAATATCATTGTCGCTTCTGAAATAAACCTCAGCCTCCGTTCAGTATCACGCAAGCAAAAGGTTACTCCCACGATAAAATGATAACGTCACTGACCCACACACAACGCGTGTGCGCGTGTCCACACATCTTTCAACGGCTGTCTGCGCGTCGACGCTTGCGCAACCGGTGCCACTTTCGACAACCTTCACGAGACAACATTGCATAAACGGAGAGAGGCTTGCGAAATTCAGTTTTTAGTTTTTGCCAACATGCTCTTTAAGAGAAAGCATATGGGGTGTGCGACGGACTGTGATTATGTTGGATTTAATCAAATTACTGCTTACGATTATTTTGGATTTGCTTTACTAATTTTGTAGTGCTATTCGTTAAGGTCTGTGTGATTCAAAGAACATGCCTTGATCTTTATCAATGCCAGGCTTACTTATTAACTCGTAACATACTTATCACATGATGATGAGAGACAAGTCTCATCATCACAATATCACCAGTCCAGCTCACGCATGAGTCATCATTTAATTTTGTTATATTGAAAACTTGATTACATTTCATGGTTTTACATGAACGACCCATTAGTTCATCCACTCATGTTTTAGCACAATTCATAAAACTTAAACTTACAAATTGTGACATTCCAAGTAGTTATAAACACCAGACTTTAACAAATTGCCTACCACATTCATGCATTGTTGTTGAATCGAATGCCCAATTACTAACCCCAGCTCACATTATCCGTATTTAACACCACACGCAACGTTTTTTGCAAAGGAATCAATAAATAAGGAAAGCAATTCACGAACAGAACTTTTTTAATGAATAAATGAGTAGATATTAAGGAAATGTCGGTAAGTGTGCTAAACACGTGAGGGTGTTGCGACTTAATGCAGTTTAATTATACTGAAGATGCATGTGCTCTGGCCTCTATTCTAAGTACACCGGAAAAAATCACTGCCCATGTTCTTATCTGTGGCTATAATTATTTGAGTTGTATTAGTTATTTTGAAAGATTATGTACTTAGATAAATTTTTAGTTATTTTGCAACATTAGGTACTTATGTACTTAGATAAATTAAAATCGAACTCTTGTTCCAAAGGAATATTGATTTATTTATCCTTTCCATCCTGGGTTTGCTGGAAGAAATCTCTTGATAGAGATAAGCTCGCCTTTGTACATGTTATTTCCATTTTTAATTGTCATAATGTATTGATTTGTGTGCAATAAAGTATATTGAATATTGTTACCATATTAAAGTCTGGGCCTCAGGGCCTCAGGTCTGGGGCAACAAAACAAGTCATGTCACTAGGTATTTAGTAAAGGATGGTAAATGAGTCCGTTAAAGTCATCATCACACTTAACTTCTTCCAATTGATGCAACACAACGATTTAAAATTCCCCACTGGTTTCTTGCAACTGGTTCGGAAGGTTCTAGTCTCTAACCCAAGCTCATTAGTCAACCCACTCAGTCGGCCGGGCGCATATTGCCCACCGTGCTTACTATGCAGAGTGCGCACTGCACCACAGCGGCTGCTTACTATGCAGAGTGCGCACTGCACCACAGCGGCTGCTTACTATGCAGAGTGCGCACTGCACCACAGCGGCTGCTTACTATGCAGAGTGCGCACTGCACCACAGCGGCTGCTTACTATGCAGAGTGCGCACTGCACCACAGCGGCTGCTTACTATGCAGAGTGCGCACTGCACCACAGCGGCTGCTTACTATGCAGAGTGCGCACTGCACCACAGCGGCTGCTTACTATGCAGAGTGCGCACTGCACCACCGCGGCTGCTTTCACTCTCTTCCTGCGTATCACCGCGATTACAATCGTGGTATCACGTAACTCGTATTCTCGACTGCTTGCCATTGCCAACAACATATGAGGTACCTATAAAATATCGGAAAATTATACGTGATTTTACATGATTTATTATGTTGTTGATATGTCAGCGCCATATTGGAATCATATCATGAAATGGCTAACCGTGAAGTATCTTGAAATATTTACAAATGTAAGAAGGAAAACTTTCCTAAAGCAGGATTCGCATTCCTCAATAAAGGCTGATAGTAAATTTGTTTAGATGGCTGATGTATCTGTGACTGTCTGCAAACTACGAACTTTAATACTTAGAACAGGTTTCTACAATGTCGCAATATTAACGGTGATAAGTCCTAAGTAGGCGCTGAGGAAAGCCTTGCAACTAAATATTTGTTAGAGGCGGAAGCCAACTGCCAATACCATATTTCCTGACGCAATAATCGAACTCTTTGCCGCTGCCGCGCCCACGACGACACCTCAGACAGCTTGCCGCCGAAAACACTTGCGATTGTAGTTCGACCCACCACCGTCGTCGGTAACCACATAACGTCAACACGTGGCGAGGGAAAGTGGTCGCGCCACATTCCGAGCGCGCCCGCGGATATATCGTGTTTACAGTTTTCTGGTGGGACTCAGCGGAAACGGGGAGGGAAAACTGTGGGTGTAATATTGATTTTCGCGATTTGATTGTTTAAGAAAGTATTTACTAATTTTCAGCGTATGACTCGTATCGGATATCGCTAACGTTTCCGTGGGGAAGCCTAAAATCCAGTACCTAATTTTAAAAGAAGTTAATAGACAGCTTCCTGACCTCCTAAAAGATAAGTATAACGGGCTCAAGTGGATCTTGATAATCATTTCGAAAAGTAAGTCAACTGCATCTTTTAAGTTGTTCTGCCCACTTTGGTAAGCCTTCCTAAATACTTACTTACCCGTGCTAAATACCAAGCAAATCTCGCGTATTTCCATTGCGGTCTCGCGACCACATTTTTTGCGCAACACCGGACGCTTTTTTCTCGTCCTCATTTTGCAGTCGTCTAAAAAAAGATGAAAATATTATTCAATCGTATAATCGTATTCGTCACGTGGCCCACTTTCACCGAATGATGCGAAAACTGAAATGATTAGTTTACGTAATGCCGGTAATACGGTGACTACTATCATTTTTGCGAGCAGTTTATTTAGTTAGCTTTGGGATTCTGATTCTAAAGGATAAGTTAAGTTTCGGATAGTTTATGTTTAGTATAGTAAATGCGACAAATAAAGTGTGTACGCTCTTTTAACATGTACGTATTCAGTGTGCGTCATTCGCCTACTTTTCAGGGTACCGTACCCGAAGGGTGCCAAACGGGACCCTATTACTGAGACTTCGCTGTCCGTCTGTCCGTCCGTCCGTCCGTCCGTCCGTCCGTCCGTCCGTCCTGTCTGTCACCGGGTCCGTCTGCACGAACCGTAATAGCTAGAAAGCTGAAATTTTCACAGAATGTGTATATCTGTTTCCGCACCAACCACAAATACTGAAATACGAGAGATATTGCAAATTAGAGGGGGCCCCGATACAAGAGACGTGTTTAGATACACTTACGCATTTCAAAATGGAGATCTTGACTGAAACTGTTTATTTATTGTCATAGCAACCATATCATAGACACATTATACTACACATTTAAATATGATAGCATATTTCGCGTCAACCCACATGGTTGTGGTTAGCCGGTATGATGTAGTGTAGACTCTCAATCCGGAGGTCGTCGGTTCAAATCTCGTGAAGGCATAAGCTTTTTAAATTTTCTTTTTGTTTATTTTTTTATTGTTTTGAGTGCTTTTGATTTGTTGTACTATGGTACGGTACCCTTCGTGTGCGATACCGACCCGCACTTAACCGATTATTATAGCTTAGATTGCACTTAATAGTTTAGGTTATACCTCACTGTACATATTATTATTTAGGTACCAAATGAACGTAGAACAATCAACTACTCGTCTCTACTTGGTGCTCACAACTACCACACTTCCTCCTCAACTAATTCGGGTGTACGAGCCAACTAAGTTTTTGCCGTGCTCAAAGGCGCCTCAGTCCGAGCCGTGTATGTGATGGAGACGTGCATTGCGTTTTGGCTCTAAACTGATACGTTGTGATAAGCAAAGGCGTGTCGCCTCGCATTGATCCGCAACGTGCCTCGAGAGAGCGAGCAGCCTCAATCTGAGTCGTTTTGCTTCAAGACGAGGCTGCTCTAATGGATACGAAGCTTTATATGTGGAGGTTTTTAGACCACTTTAGCCCATTGTCCTTTCCCTCGCATAATTTTCATTCATTGACCGAGCGAGCGAAGCGAGCGAAGCGTCTCCGTTTCAGGTTTGGGCAAAAATGCTTTCGTATGTCCGGTTGTTCTCCTCTACAGGTCGCATTTATGAACCGATTCTCGTGAAATTTTGTGAGCAGGTTGGAAAAATAAATAGAATTTTTTACTCGAGCCAGTTTTTTGATTTTTTTCAAAATGGCGGAGATAAAATCGCTACAACCCAAACGGCTCGATGGATATTAACAAATGAGGTATCGTTGGATTCGTAAAGACCATGAGAGTGAAACAGATGAGCGAGCGAAGTGAGCGAAGCGTCTCCGTTTCAGGTTTGGGCAAAAATGCTTTTGTATGTCCGGTTGTTCTCCTCTACAGGTCGCATTTATGAACCGATTCTCGTGAAATTTTGTGAGCAGGTTGGAAAAATAAATAGAATTTTTTACTCGAGCCAGTTTTTAGATTTTTTTCAAAATGGCGGAGATATGAGGTTTTAAAATGTAAAAAAATCGCTACAACCCAAACAGCTCGATGGATATTAACAAATGAGGTGTCGTTGGATTTGTAAAGACCATGAAAGTGAAACAGACTATATAATTTTAGTAAAAAGTCAATAGGTTGTATTAAAGATCGCGAAATGTAGTTTACAAAGTTATTGGTGCGGCTACTTTCATACTGCATGTACGTAACCAGGTACATTCATAAGTTTGTATGTGTTATTGAAAGAAAGTTAGTTAGTTAGTTAGTTAGCAGTTCAGCTTTCCCACCGACATACTCGCGAGGTCTACAGCTCACAGAGCCACTAGTTTTAATATTTTTTAAAATAAAAATTAATTAAAAAAATTAATACTGAACAAAAAATATATTTTTTTATATTTTTTTTAGCTTTAGTGTCTTGTAAATAACAACCTCTGAGCTCGGCGTAACTTTACAAATCAACACCCTGTATACATCATATTACCGTTATATCACCACCGTCCGTTAATTACATTTTGATTACCCACAAACAGTTCATTAATCTTCCTTCTGGAACCTTCCAGGATCTCCCGGGGCAACAGCGCGAGCGCCGTCGCCGTGGCTCATCAGCTCGGTGACGTCATGTCCGCCAGCCGAGCCCACGACTGCGCGAGGTTCACCTGCGTCCAACACTAGGCAGCATGAGGAGCTCGCGGACGCCAACAGATGGCGCTACTGTAGCGGATAGCTGTTTCAAACCTGCAAACAAACCTGCATCGCGCAATTTAAATGTTTAAATTTTTGAGCGTTTTTTGATAATGGAAGGAAATACAAGATTTGAAGATTAAAAAGGTCAAGTGGTCATAGACGAACTATTCGGAATAAGGAGTGGGGGTTGTGTACCACCATCATGATAGGGAAGTGAACAAGAAGAAATTTATGAAAATGCTTGAAATTTATGAAATGAATATTACGTAACTTGTAGAATCAAGCGGGTAGGAAGGAGAAAGCTCCTCTCACAAGACTCAACCTACAAGGCCGTATTGCACATGCAATGACAGCAACACGTGTGTGATCGATTCGATAAAATTAACGAACGATTCAACATGAAACCTTCGTTCGTGGGCATTCATCGATCACGTGATTCAACTCATGCGCATCAAGCAAGTTCCTGGGAAAATTGAACTCTCGACCAATCAGAATGGAGAATTTTCAAATACTGTATTATAATTGGCTCCTAGATTCTGGCATTTTCTCGGGAAACGTTCGTGTTTATTGCCGGAAGCCCTCGAGTACTACTATTTTGCGTTTTCCTGTGGTATGCGTAACAATCGAGTGACGAGTGATCACTATCGGTAATATTTATTTCGCTTGCAAGACCAGCTTTGCGTTTTAAATTTAATTGCATAAGTATAATAAACATTTGATTTATAGCGAAGACTTAATATGAGTACACATTAAGTGAAAGATTTAACATTTCCTGGTGAAATGTATCCAGTGATTTCTTTAATTTATTATTATGTTTAGAAATAATATTAGTTCTGTACTTATAAACAAGTACTACATATTTATTAACTAATCAGGGTGATAGAATGTAATTTAAGGATGACTGTAATTTAGTTGGTTTAGACGATTCCAGCCATATTATGATTCGTTCCTGTAGTGGAATTGTTAGATTTTCTATGTTTTTATTTTTGTCGTCCTGCAATTACTGTTTTAGGTTATTATTTATTGTTACCAAATACTTATTTATTTACTTATGTGGTCTATTGAAGAGGCTTATTTATTATTTTTAATTTTTATAATAAATGTGTTGTTTAAATTAATGTTTTTATAGAATTTTGGTCTTTATGCTTATCAAATCTATCATATAGAATGTAAGTACAAGACACGCAAATAATACATTTTGGATATACAGAGTGTTTGGAGTATGGAGCGACAAAATTTTTGGGGAGTAGAGGACATCATTCTGAACAACTTTCACTATGAAAGCGATTTGATCAGAGCAAGTTTTTTGACATCTCAATACATTTTGGGCCGAGCGGTTATCAGATGATTTGTATAGAGAATTGAAAAATAAATTGGCTCTGATAAAATCGGTTTGATAAAGAGTTGTTCAGAATGATGTCCCTGACTCCCCAAAATGTTTTATCGCTCCACACTCCAAACACCCGGTAGATATCTAATAGCATAACTACTTCTACTTACATAGACATTCTGCATTCTTATCAGATTTGTACGCCAGTAAAAAATATTTCGTACTAATTACTAATTCCTAAACATTATATCTACAAATTATGCTCAATGATATGCTGTCTTCCATGCATTTATTTAATAAGTTATTAAAAGTGTTTCGTTTTCAATTCAATTCAATTATGATAATAAATTATTAAACTAACGCAGTAAGTTGTAAAATACGCTTTTTCCATATGGAATGTAAATTATTTATTTAATTATAAATAAAGATTGAAACTAAAATAGTTGTTTTGCATTCCAAATATTAAATCGAATCTGGTGGTAAAGTGACTCTTCGATTGGCTTGCCCAATAATACCTTTTACCTTTGCATCGCCACCGTCTGGATGTTCTCCCTCTCCTTTATCACTCCCAAAAATAACGTTTCGACTACTGACTTGGTCTTCTTCGAAACTCTTGACTGACAATATCGTAGCGCGACGAACGTCAAATTCTGTTTCAACCACTGAAATACGTTTAATGGCGTTTTCATCAAGTGTGGTTTTTCGGCGAACTCCTACATCTGGTTCAAGTTCAACCATCAGTGATTCCTGACGATTTTCTTCTTCTTGGATATCCTCATGACTTGCCCGTTGATTTATGGAAACGTCATCATTTACACCCACTAATGTGACTCTTCGATGACCTGAAATGTTTTGATCTTGACTTTAATATACTCAGTATTCCCATTTTCCCACCTCCATAGATCCTTCTAGATCGCTCCTTCAATCAACTACTACTAACTCGCCTTTGTACATTTTTTTTTTCATTATTAAGTGTCTGTATTCTGTTTTTGTGCAATAAAGTATAAAATATAAGTATAAGTATAACTCTTACAATAAGCTATCTACTACTAAAGGGTGATTCATTTGGACATCAGGATCCACCAGGAGCTCTATCGCTCTTTTGCAAACGAGCGCTCTTTTCTACTGATTTTCGTTCGCCGTAATTAATTTGGACTGGGTTATGGTGACGATTTGTTATCACAAAGCACTTGTCCGGAGCCAGTAACATGCGGTTGTCAGTACACCAATGTGACAGGGTACACAGATCTTCCTGAAGACCTATGCAGTCGCGTTGCGTTCGGATACGAGAAGATTTTGAGATCATCGGCGTACAATAAACATAGGCTTTTGAGTTTATGCCCAGGCTAGCAGCTCGCTATTGCACTCTGCTTGTCCAGTAGCAAGAAAATCAGAAGTGGCACTAAACTCATCCTTTAGCGTTTCTATGGCTTCTTTAATTTGAAAGGTACCTTATAGAATAGAAATCCTACCTTGATCTCCAGCGGCACCTGTCACGAGTTCCAACGGCGGCACTTTCAGCGCTGTCTGTGCTTCAAGTATCTTGTGGCATTCCTCACAGGGCTTGAGCTCCTCTTCGAACTGATAGAACTGTCAAAAACAAAACAAATCAACTCGTATCAAAAACATATTCAGATAGGTAGGATCCATGACCTCTATGGATGTAATCGCAGTCCTAAGCACTGCTTCCAACTCAAGCGGGTTTTTAAGCTGGTACTATGAATCTAGGACTCTGCCCCAAAGGTTCCCGCTAAGCTATAATTAATCCTATAAATTAAATTCTAGCATATTCAGCTAAAAAAATTAATGCAAATCCTCCTCTTCTATATTCAATATTAAATCCAGAAACTAATTCTGTATGCTCAATGTGACAGATTCATCTGTAAGTACATACATATGATATCTGTTCAATAGGGCTTATCGAGAACTATTGGGACAGGGCCAAAACTCCAGATATGTTATTTTGATCGTCCCGTGCCTCCGTTCCGTTTAAGCGTGCGATCCAATAATTGAAACAAAAAGTAAACTTTAGTAAAAACCGACTTCCACAAACCCTATTTGATTAGATTGAGTTTAATACTAACTGTAACCCCTTATCCCCCCCCTTGGTGAATTATTTTTGTCAAATCCTATATCAGTGCTACCCCACGCGACTAAGGAACCCCTGTAAAAAGTTTCATGGCTCTAGGTCCACCGGTTTAGGCTATGCGTTGCCTGCCCGTCAGCCAGGCATTGTATTTGTACCTAGTATTGAGCAGATCTGGTGGCCATATGTGGTCTTCATCAGCAGTTCCGCATCACAATATTATGCTATGTGCATTTGCACGAGTTATTATGAAAAACACAAAAATCACTATAGGTCTGCCTATAATATTTGAAGAGTTCTCTCGATTTCTCCAGGATCCCATCATCAGATCCTGACCTGGTGTCAATGGGACCACCCTTGAGGTATTACCTATACGCCGAAAAAAGATTTGTTCAATTCGGTTCATAATTGGCGGAGTTATCGCGTAACAAACATAGAAAAAAAAAAAACATACGGGTCGAATTGAGAACCTCCTCCTTTTTTTGAAGTCGGTTGAAAACTCTGGAGCTCTATTTTTCATTCGCTCGTGTGATATATGACTTGCGCAACGAGTGATTCTGACCAATCCTTGCAGAGATAACGAACGAAAATCGGTGGAAATAAGCGCTCGTTTGCAAAAGAGCGATTGAGAAATAGAGCTCCTGGACGCTTCCGTCATGCTAAGGCTGCGATCACCATTGTGTAACGTCATTAGTACTTATGTATTGCCATTAGTACTTATGTATCGTCATTAGTACTTATGTATCGCCGTTAGGGATTTAGTGCGATTAACCATTTGAAATTGGATTGCTATTTGGCACAGTTGTTCTGTGTAGGTGGTGAGTAAAGCCGACTTCATTAATATAATTGAGCAAAACCAAGGCTTTATATATAAATGTAGGTACATGGAATGGTACTTATATATCTGAGCAGATTCACATGTTTTATAATGAATCTGCTCAGATATTTATGTACCTTTCCATGAACTTTTATATTTGAAGACTTGGTTTTGAACTCGTCTGTACATTGAATGGGGCAAAACACGATGGATCGGAGCGTACATAACACCGAACATGTCCGAACATAGCACCGAACATAACACCGAACATGTCCGAACATAACACCGAACATGTCCGAACATGTCCGACGCTGATACGAAACGAAACGGACAAAATAACATACTTATTTGTACGCAGATTTAGAATGTCCGCAATATAGTAGGTAGTATAGAGTATCTAATATAATAGGAAACTTGACAGATGTTATTCTAAGCCTGTTAGTGAGGGGATATTGCTCATAAAAATCGATTAATCAAAAGAATCGATACACCCTTTAAACATTTGTGAATCGGGAATAATTTTAGTTGCAGTTAATAAGATTTGCAAAGAGACTTTAGAATAGAAAATATAGTTGAAAATTAACTAATTATATCCCTAAGTGCGGATAGCAGTGATAACGATGACAACTCTTCTTAGTCTAACTGAATAAACAATTTCAATTCTTTCCGATTATTTTGGTAACATCCCTAGTGTTTAAAAAGTGGTTTTTATGAAGTTTTAGGTTAGCCGTCAAGTCTTCTAAGCATGGATAGAGTATAGTAGTAGTAGACTATAGCCTACCCTGCCGTCAGCTCCGAGCCCTTCATACTTCCTCGTGGGCACGCCGCCCAGGTCCATGACTTCAGCGCGTTGCTTGGTCACGTTCTTGCCAACGACGGTGTGCGAGCCGCCCGCCCAGCGGTGGCAGACGTGCTCCCTGCCGGGAAATCTCTTGTGAGCGATACGCTCGCCTGTCTATACCTACATTTAACATATTTATTCATCTTTTACTTGGAGACAGTGGACCAAGATGGCGGATACAGATGCGAGTGGCGTGCTTTGGGATAGACCTATGCCCAAGTGGATGATATAATATATTTTTGTATTTATTTAAAAAGTATAATGTTATATAGGTATCTATCATATATATTTATTTTTGTCTTTATGTTTAGGTATAAGTAAATTTTAGAATGCATATTATATATTTATGTATGCAACCTTTTAAATTTATTGTTGTACACATGGGTCTACCCCCGCTCAGCTATCAACCTCTCTCATTGAAACTTGGTTTGCTGGAAGAGATCTCTTTTTAGAGATAAGCTCGCCTTTGTACACTTTTATTACCTACCATGATTTGTTAACTATTTTTTTTGTGTGCAATAAAGAAATTATGAATTATGAATTATGATATGGTAATGATGATGATTCGGCTTTTAATCTTCCCGCTCTGGGTAGCAATATCTCTACTATACATATATATCACTGACATAAGATAAGTTTGTTAATTGCTATTGAATGCAACGGACCGACTTCTTAATTGTCATTTGAGCACACACACATGACAACATGCGCCACGTGCTGGGTTTATTTCTACACACATATGACAACATGCACCACGTGCTGGGTTTATTTCTACACACATGTGACAACGTGGACCACGTGCTGGGTTTATTTCTACACACATATGACAACACGGACCACGTGCTGGGTTTATTTCTACACACATATGACAACACGGACCACGTGCTGGGTTTATTTCTACAAACGCTCGCGTTCATAATTCATAGTTTCTTTATTGCACACAAACAGTTACATAGGACAGTAAAAAACATAAAAAACGTGTACAAAGGCGAGCTTATCTCTAATAAGAGATCTCTTCCAGCAAACCAAATAGGGATGAGTCAGGTGGATTGCTGAGCAGGAGTAGACGCATGTGTACAATACATATAATTAATACTTACAAATCAATAGAATACATAAACTAGTGCATACTTAAATAAATAAATATAAAATATATTATATAATATACATAAACTAATAAATACTATACATACTACATATAATTCTATAAAGACAGGTAATTCGCATTCCTACTCATTCTCTCGCTTATTAACTACAGTCCGTCTCGCTCACACAACACGTCATCGTCAGCAGTTGCGGTCTTACAAACATAAACAAACATTCACATACAGGCACATACATTGCTTCTGGCTCCACACTAGGATACCCTGTGTCGTGGGAACCAGAAAAAGCGACATCACAAACATGTAAACATCCAAGACCTAGGGAACATCCCACTATATTCCGATCACCTCTCAAGAATCCCACCCAACTAATCCCACCTTTCCTCCTTAGGATAGGGTATCTGCCAATCCCTCTGACACACTTCTTCCTGCGGCAGCTCCACCCCCTGAGGGATGAACGCTGGAAGCAGCGGCGGCTTGCCCGCGGCGGCGTCCACTACGTCCATTAGAGCTGGCACCCTGCAGACGCCGCAGGACGCATCCTTCGCCAGTTGTCGGGTCAGTATGGCCGCCTGGTGACATTATGTAGTCAGAGTTAGGGCACGTACGCACAGCGTTTTTTTTTTTTTCGGGAGAATCAAAAATTCTTAAATTGTATGCAGAAATCTGCAAAAAATTATAATCGCCAGTGCACCCCCATAGTGTTGCATGTGTTACAGAATTGCTAGAAAAAATTCGCGCGAAAAAAAAATCGCTCGTCGAGAGATGATGACGAAAATGATGCAAATTAAAATATTGCTAAAAACACACTCCATTGAAACAAAAAGTCGAACAAAGCAATGCGTTTTGAGTGGGACAGGGGACACACAGTTCTTTGGTTTTAGTTGTGTTAGAGATTCATAGAAGAAACTGTGCCTTCGCCACCTCGTGTGCTAAGAAATGTTACGCTGTGACTGATTTGCTTGCAAGAGTTAGCTGGATCACGCTAAAGACTCTTCTAGAACGGTTCATAAAATAAAATCGTTCATGTAGGTATTCAAGTGCGAATTCTTTAAACTCTAGCATAGCTCTAGCTCTTGATCTAGAAACCCCGAATAGGGAGGAAGTAAATAAATGCCAGGTCTGGTCCCTGGTTCCCGAGACACAGGACACGGGTGTCCTAGAGTGGCCAGAAGAATTAAAAATTGGTTTGTTTTCAGCTTAAGTTTCAGGAATTCCAGCTCACTCAAAAGAGAAGTAGATTACTATTTCTAGATAATCGGTAACCTCGCGTAAGGAATGACACAGGCCGAACAGACTAAAAATAGAGAACAATAGAAATGGGAGCGAGAGAGTTTAAAAACTTGAGTCCATTCAAGGGATGATATTCTAGGGAGATATACGGAATTGCGTCCGAATAAGGAGATAAAGACTATAATCTCACCTTCGGCTCTCCCAGAACCTCAGCCAAAAAGTCCAGACGTGACTTCAACGTATTCAGTTCCCTGGAGGCATCATCCTTCATCCCCATCAACTGCATCAGCTCCGCTTTATTGTCGGCCACTACGTTCAGGTCTGACAACGCAGTCTGGCAAGATGGGAAAGGTATACAACCTGGTTACACTGGTAAAGATGAAGAGCAGTTTTACAAGTCGGATCTTCTTTTAAAACGATTTTTCTTGAACAGTGTAAAAAGCGGGAAAATTTACGCGTCGAAAAAGTATTCGAATTCAAATGTTAGTGACTCTTAGTAGAATGCTATTAGGTTCCTTTCATCTGAACTCGAACACTTTTTCGCGCTGTCAATTATTCCTGCTAAAGCTACTGAACGGAGATGAATGATTTGGAATGTTACCTAAGTAGTAACTTTATCAGAAAGCACCGGCATACAGATATTCAGCCCGGCCGCCGTGAAGTCAAACTTCGCGTTGAACTACGTCTACCCTAAGTCCACGACTTGCGGGCTACATACGACATGACATCGGTGGCGATCTAGGGTGTAATAATTGAAACAAAAAGTAAACTTTAGAAAAAACCGACTTCCACAAACCCTATTTGATTAGATTGAGTTTAATACAAACTTGTAACCCCTTATCCCCCCCCCCCCCCCTTGAGGAATTAATTTTGTCAAATCCCATCTCAGTGCTACTCCACGCTACTAAGGAACCTCTCTGTACAAAGTTTCATGGCTCTAGGTCCACCGATTTAGGCTATGCGTTGCCAGCCCGTCAGCCACGCATTGTATTTGTACCTAGTATTGAGCAGTTCCTGGTGGCCATTATGGTCTTCATCAGCAGTTCCGCATCACAATATTATGCTTACCGTGAGTAAATGCACGAGTTATTACTAAAAACACAAAAATCACTATAGGTCTGCCTATAATATTTGAAGAGTTCCCTCGATTTCTCCAAATCCTACAATCAGATCCTGACCAATGAGAAGGTAAACCCTGGTGTCAATGGGACCAATGAGAAGGTAAACCCTTTCAAACAAAAAAATATTTTTCCAAATCGGTCCATCCATCTAGGCGCTATCGGGACACATACATAAAAAAACATCCGGTCTAATTGTAAACCTCCTCCTTTGGTCGGTTAAAAAGGTGATAAACTGGACCCGCCTACTGTGTGTGCTTGGAGTGGTGTACTCACACTCGCCACCGCCACTCGGATTGCCACCGATATCATGTCGTATGTAGCGCGCTAGCGATGCCACACATACGAGCGGTGCCACACACACGAACGTCGTGCCTCCGTTGCGTGCGTGGCGCTGCGTCTCCGTCGTCGCTGCGTTGGTAAAGTAGGGTGACTATACCCATATTGGTCAATCAATGGGATAGAACAGGCATCTTTCATGTTGTTTACGTACGTACATGTTGTACGAAACGACATGCTCCACCACCCAGTCCGCACGCACCACCAGCATCAGCAGCGACACGCAACATGTGTGCCGTGCGTGTGGACGTGTCTGCGGCTTCAGGATCGGACTGTATAGACACGAGCGAGCATGTACCTCGGACGCTGCTTGAATCATCTACCTACCTAGATGTAAAGGCCATAATGATGTTGGGTTAGATTAAATTTCCAAAATTTAAGGGGGATGTACAATATTCCCTCTGAGGACTTTATGTGACATAGTAAGAGCACATTAACTATCTGCCAAATGGGAAGTTTACAAAAGAGTAATATACATTATTTTATTGTTTTTGTGATGAATTTAGGTTCTATTTCGCAATCTAAGCCGATGGCAACTTCTTATTTCAATTTATCAATAGGGGTGTGGTTACCCTATTCAACAACGCAGCTACGACGGAGACGCAGCGCCGATTCAGCGCTGACGCAGCGCTCGTGTGGCATACACTGCGTTGAAATCCTTGCGTTGTTGCGACGACGCAACGGAGCGACAACGCTCGTGTCGTGCGTGTGGCATCGCTCTAAGGCTCCCCCGAATCAACGTGAAGGCCAACTTTGCGGCAGTCGCGCCTGTGGTCACTCGTGCATCATCTGCCGATAGCATCACCTGCCGATCCTGCCATCTAACATCCTGTTAAACTTCTTCTTCTTTCTAGTCGTAATTCGTAATTTCTTTATTGTACTCACATGACAGTAAAAATAGCTTAACATAGAAAAAATATGTACAAAGGCGAGCTTATCTCTAATAAGAGATTTCTTCCAGCAAACCATGTTGGGTAGGAGTCGTTCCCTCATGGCTGAGGACCCTGACCGTCATGGTTGGCACGGGGCTTTTGACCAGGCATCTCCAAGTTACCTGTTAAACTAGACCTGCAAAGCAATCCACTTACAAACCAAGTAGCCTGCTGCAGGTCAAACTTGGAGTAGCAGGCGTCCAACCTGGAGTCCATTTGGCCCCGGACAACGAGGAACTCCTTCTCCGTCACCATGCCAGAGAGGAGTTTGCGGTCCGCCTTATCCCGCAGCAGGTCCAGGACCTCCTCATTGTCTGCTTTCTGCTCTCGGAGCATTTCTACAGCGTTCATGAGGTTCTGGAAGGATTTGTTTTAGGAGTTTGGTAATATCGTTAATTGGCACTCTGCTGCTAAAACTACTTTCAAAGGCTATAAAGTGCCATAATTAGACGAGGCGCGACTACTTTCAACTATTTATTTCTATAGGTAAGCTACAAATCGTAATCGGTGCAGATGATGTGGTCCGTCCGGCCGATTCCGGTTCCGGCGACCGCTTTAGCTTGACGTCTGCAGACACCGCTCGTAGGATCGCATGTGGCGTAGCTGATCTTCCTAGTGAAGATCCTCGCAAAAATCGTCAAATTATTTGCACTTAACTGAAAAATGACTGCGCGACTTGGCGCCTCTATGAATTTAACTAGCAATTTTTGTTGCACGTTGCTTTTTCTTCTTGAGCATATCGAAAGTACCTATGTATTGACGTGGGGTTACAGCAAGTGCCAAATGAGGGTGGATCCCTTCCTGCGTCACATGTAGCCCAGAAAAAGCAACGTGCAACAAAAATTGCTAGTTCAATTCATACAGGCGCCAAGTCGCATTGCTAGTTAAATTCAGGCGCCAAGTAATTTTTCAGTAAAGTGCAAATAATTTCGCCATGCAGCGAATTATGTATCTGTTTTTTTATAGGGATAGAACAAAATGTCAGCCAGCACTTGTAAAGAAAATTGTGCGCGGAAATCATGAAAAAAATATATTAAAAAATAAAAACTAAAATTTGTTTTTTTGCTAATATTGTTGTACTTACTTAAAATTCATACCCGTTGTCAAGCTTAAATAACGTGTAATTAAACGTGTTATAATGTGGTTATTAATCGTTGATTTTAAAAATATGTCATATCTTTTATTAGAAAACCTTCTCTATGACCATACCAAAACAAATAAGTGGCCGACTGTAACCATTTTGGGGTTAATCGGACATGAAGTATGAAAATATCGTGATTCAATATTAGTATTATTAATACTTATTTTGGGGTTTTTAGGATACGATGAATAAAACTTTGCAGTTTGGAGAACAATAGAAATGGGGTTTTGCGGACTAACCCTCCCATTCCCACTGCTGGGCAAAGGCTTCCCCATGTTGCAGACACAATTCCATATCCTGGGCAACGACCGTCCAGCGGCACGTCCAATGTAAAGTTAACTTTTCCATCCCGTCGTCTAATTACACGAAGACCAGTCGCGTCGCTTGTCCAGACGTCTGTACCGGTATACGAAGACCAGTCGCGTCGCTTGTCCAGACGTCTGTACCGGTATACGAAGACCAGTCGCGTCGCTTGCCCGGACGTCTGTACCGGTATACGCAGCAATAACTGACTTACAGGCCTTACAGCACAGGGTGCTCATCTTATACAAATTAGAATTATTAACCCTTCGTAAAATAGAGATGGCGCGCAAGAATGGCGTATCTTAGCGCCATCTCGTGGTATTTGCAATTTTTCGATGGTGCTGCACCAAGCGATAATGCTAATGTCATCGAACTAAAGAAGCTTCCGTAGCATCTCAATTTACGCCGTTGTCATATTTTGTTCTAGGTGGTCTATCTGTATTAGTATAATGTTATAGTATCTGTGCTTACAGTCAAATCTTCGTTTATGTGCCGTTGCCGTGCCTGCAGTTTCCCGTGTGACATGGCCGTGGTCTCCAAGTCGTTAACTAGACCCTCGTACCGTTCCGTCAGCTCCCTCACAGCTGGATACACGAACATGAACAATCCATTAGAGAAACGTTTCGTAGCCATTGGCCTCGTCCAGAGCAGAGTGAGAGGCTTGCGCGGTAGCTAGGCTGGCGCGCAGTATCGAACATAATTATGGAACCGCCGCTTGCATCCATCCATACCGAAGTGACAAGGCGGGTACCGGGTTTGGCTAAAGAGCGTACTCGCCCGTCTTAGGCCCTAGTCACAACAGCGCATTCACTCTGGACGAGGCCACTGAACCGTCCGGAATTTCCGTGATTTTCAACCTACCCTCATCGTGAATAAGTTCAAAACCTACGAAAAAAACAGAACAAAATAACTAGGTATTTTGTGGAGGTTGAACGAGTTAGAAGGGTTATAAGGGTCAAGCCTCGTTGCGTAGAACCGAAACAAAAAATAAATAAAAAAAAATCGGTTAAGTGCGGGTCGGTATCGCACACGAAGGGTACCGTACCATCGTACAACAAATCAAAAGCACTCAAAACAATAAAAAAATAAACAAAAAGAAAATTTAAAAAGTTTATGCCTTCACGAGATTTGAACCGACGACCTCCGGATTGAGAGTCTACATCATACCGCACCGGCTAACCACAATTCGAACCTTAGGCAACTCAAATCTCAAACTCGCTAGAATACGGAGTTCTGTATTTATTGATTAAAAATCGGTTAAGTGCGGGTAGGTATCGCACACGAAGGGTACCGTACCATCGTACAACATATCAAAAGCACTCAAAACAATAAAAAAATAAACAAAAAGAAAATTTAAAAAGTTTATGCCTTCACGAGATTTGAACCGACGACCTCCGGATTGAGAGTCTACATCATACTGGCTGAGCTACCACAACCATGTGGGTTGACGTGAAATATGCTATCATATTTAAATGTGTAGTATATGTGTCTATGACATGGTTGCTATGACAATAAATAAACAGTTTCAGTCAAGATCTCCATTTTGAAATGCGTAAGTGTATCTAAACACGTCTCTTGTATCGGGGCCCCCTTTAATTTGCAATATCTCTCGTATTTCAGTATTTGTGGTTGGTGCGGCAACAGATATACACATTCTGTGAAAATTTCAGCTTTCTAGCTATTACGGTTCGTGCAAACGGACCCGGTGACTGACAGGACGGACGGAAGGACGGACGGACAGACGGACAGCGAAGTCTCAGTGTTTGTTTGTTTTTAAAGATCTTTATTTACTTGAGACATGATGAGAAATGATACAACCCAGTGTAGATTTAATCCTAGGTTATAGCTAGTTCATAAGTATTAACAGATGTTTAGCAGGCTAGCCGGTTGAATGGAGCCATTTTTTTTATTTTTTTTGTAAAAAAAAAAATACATTAAAATTAGTTTGACAGTGGGTACCAACGTCAAAAATTAGACATTCATTGACGTCTTGGTACCCACTGTCAAAATAATTTTAATGTCTTTTTTTTTATAATTTTAATGTCAATATTGTTCCAAGGACTCTTTTGTCCTTACGCTACCCAGCGTGCTAGAATAACCTCTTAAAACTTATATCATAAGTGTAATCAAGACATAATTGTATTGTAAAAGAATTAGGAGAGTATAACAGAGTTATTTTGCTATCGGTAGTAAAAGTCTCAGTAATAGGGTCCCGTTTGGCACCCTTCGGGTACGGTACCCTAAAAACGAATTGATAACCCCCTACTTTTTAAGTCTGATACAACGGCAGGACCTGAAAATATTCCCGGCTCTCACTCTCACCTATAGTTTCAGGGTTGGCTTGGCTGGTCTCCAGTATTGCCACCCCAGCCTTCAAGTCTGCTCGCATTTCCGCCATCTGTTCTTGGAAGCCCTGGATCTGGACGTGACATCAATCTGATTTAGTAACGAAATCATCAAAAACATTTCAATACAACTGTTTTGTCTTGCGGTCGATGCTAACTAACCTGAATAGTAGGATTTTTGCCAAGGGAGTAAAGAACAATTTTTAGGACGAGAGTGATTTTTTAATCCAGATCGAGCGAGGGATTATAGAGTTGAATCCCGAGTGCAACGAAGGATCCAAAAGTAGAATCCTGAACGAGCGAGTGATTCATCGTAAATCACAGGTGGACAGGACACTGTACTTTTCATTCATCACCCAGAAAAGGTTGTGTATTCAATTCTTCCTAACTTAACTAAGCCTTCAATACATACTCGTCAATCTGACAAAGCCGCGTGTTATAATTTTGACTCAAGTTTATAATTATGAGACTTTTGCTGTGAACTTATATATTCGGTTGTTCAACTATTTTATATGGACGAATACAAAGACTAAGTACACTAAGTCTAGTCACCTGTATATTAAGACCCGTGTCGTATCCATCCAGCTGGTCGGCATAATCAAGGATCAGGTCATGTATTTCCGAGACCCTGGAGTTCAGCTTACTGGCCATTTCCATCTTTTCGGCTGAAACGATTCCGATATTTTTTTATTAAAGCTTTATTTAACTTGCAATATATGTATGTCTATATGTCATGTATTTTCGCGTCAAATCTGTCGGCTTGAATTTGACCCACTTTCCGTTATCCGATTGAGCTGAAATTTTGCATACGTTACATACGTAGTTTGATGAGAATGCAATATTGTTTTGATTTAGAGCTGATCTGATGATGGAGACGGAAGGTGGCCATGGGAACTCTGTCAAAAATATAGCAACCCCATCATGTTTGGGCTCGTTCGATTCGTCTTGACAAATACTTTGGTCCTAGGATATTTTTTATTACATGCTGCTGATCCGATGCTGGAGCCGGAAGGTGGCCATGGGAACTCTGTTACCAAACGACGCAAACCTATTATAGTGTTTGGGCTCATATGATTTGTTTTATTTTTATTTTTTATGTATGTGCCCCGATAGCGCCTAGACGGATGGACCGATTTGGAAAACTATTTTTTTGTTTGAAAGGGTTTACCTTCCCATTGGTCCCATTGACACCAGGTCAGGATCTGATGAAGGGATCCTGGAGAAATCGAGGGAACTCTACAAATATTATAGGCTATAGTGATTTTTGTGTTTTTAGTAATAACTCGTGCATTTACTCACGGTGCGCATAATATTGTGATGCGGAACTGCTGATGATGAAGACCACATATGGCCACCAGAACTGCTCAATACTAGGTACAAATGCAATGCGTGGCTGACGGGCAGGCAACGCATAGCCTAAACCGGTGGACCTAGAGCCATGACTTTGTACAGAGAGGTTCCTTAGTAGCGTGGGGTAGCACTGAGATGGGATTTGACAAAATTAATTCCCTAAGTGGGGGGGGGGATATGGGGTTACAGTTTGTATTAAACTCAATCTAATCAAAAGTTTTGTGGAAGGGTTTGTGGAAGTCGGTTTTTTCTAAAGTTTACTTTTTGTTTCAATTATTACATTATCTATCACACATTTGTTACATTTTCACACAGTGACTGTGTCTCGAATATTTTATTTTAATTGCTGAAGGTTCAGTGTCTTGTTAGCATAGACACGTTCCTTTAGATAGCCCCACAGAAAAAAGTCAGGAGCTGTTCAGGAGGAATCAGGCGATCTAGGGAGCCAATCAATGTCACCGTTTCTCGAAATTAATCGACCGATTAAAAAGAATGTTTCCCGGTCGATTAATTTCAAGAAACGGTGACCCCCCAGACTGCGTATTTCCGTTTGCGTGTTCAATAGGAGGCAGTACTGCCTCGAAACCTGTTGGCATTAAAGCCAAGAACAGGTCCGCCGGGTGCGCGGGGTGCGCGGGGTTCCACGCGCAACCAATCGTCGTCCCAGGGCTCGGCAGTGCCGAGTCGGCACTCTGCATCAAGCTTCTAAGCAACTCACGTCTCTTTTACCGTGTTTATTTTAATATACAGTTATTAATCAGCATACAACTAGCTGGATTTTGATTTCGAACCCTTCAAACCACCATCAATAAAGGGAGAAATTATTTAAAACCCGCACGGATTTGTTGTGCTAACTCCGATTATAAAAGCGTGTTGATCTCGAGGCACGCGTCCTCCAACCGGGCACGGGTTTGCAAAGGAGTATGCACGCTGATAGCGTCTTTACTTTTACGTGTTCAGTACGAGGCAGCATTGCCTTCAAACACGCACGGATTTGTTGTGCTAACTCCGATTATAAAAGCGTGTTGATCTCGAGGCACGCGTCCTCCAACCGGGCACGGGTTTGCAAAGGAGTATGCACGCTGATAGCGTCTTTACTTTTACGTGTTCAGTACGAGGCAGCATTGCCTTCAAACACGCACGGATTTGTTGTGCTAACTCCGATTATAAAAGCGTGTTGATCTCGAGGCACGCGTCCTCCAACCGGGCACGGGTTTGCAAAGGAGTATGCACGCTGATAGCGTCTTTACTTTTACGTGTTCAGTACGAGGCAGCATTGCCTTCAAACACGCACGGATTTGTTGTGCTAACTCCGATTATAAAAGCGTGTTGATCTCGAGGCACGCGTCCTCCAACCGGGCACGGGTTTGCAAAGGAGTATGCACGCTGATAGCGTCTTTACTTTTACGTGTTCAGTACGAGGCAGCATTGCCTTCAAACACGCACGGATTTGTTGTGCTAACTCCGATTATAAAAGCGTGTTGATCTCGAGGCACGCGTCCTCCAACCGGGCACGGGTTTGCAAAGGAGTATGCACGCTGATAGCGTCTTTACTTTTACGTGTTCAGTACGAGGCAGCATTGCCTTCAAACACGCACGGATTTGTTGTGCTAACTCCGATTATAAAAGCGTGTTGATCTCGAGGCACGCGTCCTCCAACCGGGCACGGGTTTGCAAAGGAGTTTGCACGCTGATAGCGTCTTTAATCCGTGCGTGTTTGAAGGCAATGCTGCCTCGTACTGAACACGTAAAAGAAAAGACTCTTTACTTTTACGTGTTCAGTACGAGGCAGCATTGCCTTCAAACACGCACGGATTTGTTGTTACTCCAATTACAAAAGCGTGTTTAATTCAAGGCGCGCGTCCTCATAATGCGCACGGATTTGCAATTATCATTCTTGATTAATAAAGCACATGAGTTAACTATAAGCTTGTACCCGCAACATAAGCTTGTACCTTAGTAGGTAATAAAACAAACATGAATTAGTGGTGGTACCTAAGCACCCACTATTACGAAATAAAAAAAATTAAAGGTAATATTATGAAAAACTTTATTTATTACACAGGATGTTACTCTCCTGCCTCATTAGAGGGGAATTTTTGAGCGTGTTTTTGGTTGCCTTTATAAAAATATTCCAATATTCGCTTTGCAATTATAATTTATATTCAGCCCATTTTTTATTTTTCGTTTTGTTTCTCTCTGAAAGATGACAGACATATACTTTCCTGAAGTCATATCGCGTTTGTTGCGGATAACGTCTCATCATAATCCAATTCGTTTGGGTTAACTCTGAAAACTTTTCCATAAAATAACTACCTACACTTCTCGTCATAATCTCCTCCATGAGAAGTCGCGCATCGTATTGCGCTTCGATAAGTACCTACTCGTATCTCCATCATATTTCACAATTTCAAAACTGTTCAAAAACACTCAGTACCTACTTCCTTTAATTTATTCATTGATCACGCAATGCACGCACGATACGTGTTTTTATCTACTTAATGCGGTTAATTTGCAAGAAACAATGAAAAACAAAACAAAACACCGGTAAATCAACAAACACACACAGCTGATTGACACGCGTGAAGTTGAAGCGAGAGCGCGGCATCACAAACTCGACTCACGCGACACAAGACTGCGCTAACTTCAGTTTAGTTCCTTGAATTGAACACGCATTTGTGATCACGAAGAGCGTTGCAAACCCGTGCGCGGTTGGAGGACGCGTGTCTCGAGATCAACATGCTTTTGTAATCGGAGTTAGCACAACAAATCCGTGCGGGTTTCGAGGCAGTACTGCCTCCTATTGAACACGCAAACGGAAACACGCCCCCAGACTCATTAGGTTCTATACGACTGACAGATCAGGGGTCTGGGGGTCTGGTATCTGCTTGGCTGACGTACTTCCGTTCCGAAGACCTCTGTGGCGCAACGGTTGCGCACCTGCCTACCATGCGAGAGGTCTCGGGTTCGAATCGCGGCTGGGGACAATAAAAAAACAGATCTTAGATGTTTAAATGTTTGTGATGTCGCTGTTTCTGGTTCCCACGACACCTTGAACTTCTTACCAATGGAGTTGGCGACTGCGTTGGCTCCTTCGGAAGCGGACCTGGCTTTCGTTGTCACATCATGCATATTCTTAAAAAGCTCAGCTTTCACGCTGGCCAGTGTTTCCCTGGGGATCACATACATAGGATCACGCCTTTTTCCAGAAGACGGGTAGGCAGAGACTATAGACCTCCACTTGCTACGAGTGGAATACATATCTCGCTTACTCAACATAATTTAGGTCGGGTAAAAAGTTTCTGTATGAAGACCGTAACAGGTCGAACAAAACTGTGAATTTTTGACTTAAAAAATTCCGGATTGAAAACGCTTACACCAACTTTGTGCTACTTAAATTACTTATATTACTTATATAAATAAATAAATTATATACTGACACTGTATTCGGTTCATAAACATCACATTTTTTTCACTTCCATCGTTGCATGTTTTCCTTTTTTAGGGTACCGTACCCGAAAGGTGCCAAACGGGACCCTATTACTAAGCCCATGCTGTCCGTCTGTCCGTCTGTCCGTCTGTCCGTCATCGGGTCCTACAGCACGAACCGTAGCTAGAAAGTTGAAATTTTCAACAGAATGTGCCGCAACAACGACAAACACTGAAATAGGAGAGATATTACTAATTAAGGGGGACCCCAAAGAAGAGAGTTGTTTTGTTACACCCACACACTGGTTTTGCGTTTGAAATTCCTAGATGTGTAATAAATAGGCCCCAGGTTCACTTCATACCATACTTATCAGCGAGAGAGACCGCACACACACAGCTACATTGCGTTCCGCATAAGCACACGCCGCCACACGCACACATTGCCGAGTTTCGATCGGTTGAGTGAGATTAGTTGAGTTGAGATTGAGACAAGGAGGCTGCATGCATGCGTCACGCTTCAACGTCATTCGTCCGGGCGGCACGCACGTGTAACTTGGTTGTGTGTGATTGTTGTGAATGTTGTGATTTGCGCGCACAGCATACAATATTATTATTTATTTTCATATTTTTTGCAAGATGAGTAAATATTGTGCGGTATACGGTTTCCTCAATAAGGATCTAACAATATTCTTTAACGTACTCCGACAAAAGGAAATGTGAGTAACCATCCATACTTATACTACCTATACAGAATACATACTAATAGAGTTTGTAAAGTAAATCTTATGGCCGCTCTACACGATCGGCGGTGATCGTTGATCGTGTGATCGTGTAATCGGCGATTATGAAGAGGGGGGCCAATCGTGCAAGCATACACACAATCGTCCGTAGCTGTTTGCACCTCCACCTCAACGCAACCACTCGGCGATTCCCTTTGATGCGTGCCCAAAAACCGACAATTCACGGATCGTGGCGATCATAGGGCGATCATGGACGATGATCGGCGAGTAGAGCCGAGTATGCCCTCTACATGATCGTGATCGCGCGTAATCGTCTGTAATCGCCGATCGTGTAGAGGAGCCATTAGGATGTACATCTGTGAAAACACAAAAAAGCTACAATTTCACCATCGATATATGCATACAAAGGATAGGCCTTCACGTACTAAACTTCTCACTGTTTTGAGGCCAGAAAGAACTTGTCGGTACTAAGTCAGTACGAAAACTTGTGACGGCGTCACGGTCATTGAATCAGGATGATTAGAATTTCATGGGGTGATTAGACAAAATATTAGTACCTATATTGGTTCTATAGATAACTCTCGAGTAGTTTGCCAGTGAAAAAGGGTAGGTAAATAAAAATTGAGAATAGGTCAATAGAAAGGAGATGTTAGAACTGTCAAAATAAATTATTTTACTTCATATTATTTTGTTGTGGCGATGGGCTAGCCTACAGTCACGCAAGATAAAATAAATTAACTGGTTAATTACGGGTCTGATTGTCACTGTCAACCAGTATGGGAAAAGGCGTGACGCTATGCTAAGTTATTATTTTCTAAGAAATGAAAAAGAAAGAATAGCTATAATTCGTACATTTTATAACTTTTTACATACATAAAACCCAGCCAAATACGAATGGAACCCACGCACGCAACGCACCCAAACATAACATTACGAACACAATAAAATAGAAAATACAAGGCGAGCTTATCTCTTTCCAAGAGATTTCATCTAGACGATTTCGAAGTTTGTTTGCAAACTGCTTTTTGTCGATGTGTGATGCAATGCAACGCTAAAATCAGACGCCATATTTCGCGTCGCTGAAACAAAAAAAAGGTTTAGTTTGGTTAGGTAGGTAGGTAGGTACCTATTTAGTTTGGGTGTTATGGTAGACTACAAGGAACCTACATTTTAATTTCCACTGAGTTCTCAGTAAGTACTTACGTAAAACCTGTGAAATAAAACAGCGAAGCTAGCCTTGAGCGTTCAGGCTTTTACGTTATTTCATATTTTGGATGTGATCTTTACAAATTATAAAGTTTTTCGGACAGAAAAGATAGTAAGAAATAAATTATAGACAAGCAATCATACATAACATATCTAATCATATTGGCAAACGCCATAAGATGAAAGAACGTCGCTACAAAGTTACGTAAGTCGAATAGCAAATAAACGAATAAAAGGAATGATAGATTGATTTTCCTTTGAGGATTTTTTCGAAAACAATATTTATGCGTATTTAATTAACAGCTAAATACATAAAATAGTACATTATATAACTTACTTGTGACTTGTGATACGGATTATTGAAGTAAAACTTCTTGGGGCACGGGGGTAAAATTTATTTAACCTCTCAACTGTGGGTTATTCATATATTTGCTTTTCAATTGCTACTAGCCGGGTGCTATCACGAGTGGCTAAGAAATGTAACGGAAATTGGAATCGGTGACGTCAGGGTCGGCTGAAGACTTTTAAAACCGCAACTATTTTCAATACGGTTTTTAACTAATCAGATAAGATAATAATACATTCGTACAATAAAGAATGTTAATTAGTGAGAGAAAAACCTGATGAAACGTTAACAAATAAAATTATTTTAAGCATTCTTCCACGAGTTCTTGATTTCCGGTATGGCCAAGATGGCGCCGCCGCCGCCGCCGCCGCTGGCTGGGACTTCAAACCTCAGCTTCAAACAAAACCAACTAGCATGACTCAAACTACTTCGTTCAACCTCTTTGTTGGAACCGGAACTTATGTTTGACAGCTGTGCGATGCGATCCATACAGTTTGTAAGAAAAGAGTTTCATCAATGTCACACGGGTCGATATGGATTTCTAAAACAAGCAAAGCAATGCATACATTTGAGCGAGACGGCTTAAAGACGTGACGTCAGATGGTATATAATCTGAGCGAGATGCAAATAGTAGTGACACTATTGAATGAGTTAAGTATATCACCACGAGCGCGACAAATTGTAGATAAGGAATGGTGGGAAATAAATGACATGACGTATTAAAAGTAAGTACAAGTATAAAATAATTTCAAATAATCGGTCGTCTGAAACTTAAAAGTAACTTGAAGCAGAGATTGGATCTCAAAATTGGAAATTTAAATCTCTTTTAGCATAGGTAGGTATAGGTGTATAGTATAGGTACCACTTAATGATCTAGCTACAGAAGTTTTACTTCTAACACGTGTACGGTGCTACACGCGTTTTTTTTTTATCGCGATTGCGGTAAGATTTACGGTTTTTTTTTTCATGTCAATCGGCTGTCACCGCCTGAGCTCGACTGATTGAAAACTGTTAACTTTTCTCGTTTTGACACAGTTTTGATAGCGACACTTTCAAGCGCCCCATGCCTTGTCCCCTACTAGTGAATTTCACTAACTTTATTCGCTAATAATAATAACGTGCAATGGAATGGCGGCGGCGGCGGCGGCAGCGCGACTTTAAGCGACAACCCTCTAGCCGTTTAAGCAAGAGTAGGTAGTTATCATGCGAACTTACTATTTCTTATTTATACTATGCCATAGTGCTCGTCCAGAGTTTGGGGTTTGGGGCTTGCGTTGTGGCGACACGGGGCGGCGGCGCGGCGGCGCGGCGGCGTGCGCGCAATATCATTGAGCTACCATTACTACGTATAGAGGCGCTGTCTCAAACAAAATGCGTGTCGCTACTTGATCACGTGGGAAGCGGGGGGCGGGGTGCGGGCGGGGCGAGCGCACGTATAGATTGTACAACGCAGAAGTGACACTGCTTTAGTACCTAAATCACATCATTTGAGTGCAGTTTATTACAAAATGTAATAAAATAACCTACCTAAGTAAGAAAATGGTTAGGTAGATAACTATTGCGCTTTCGCATTTAGGTGTGACGTCACGGTCTGGGCAGGAATTTTAAATTCTGGCTGTTTTCTCAACTTTGTGATTAAACCTTGTGACGTTTTATCAATTTGACGAATGTGACGATGTGTTGGCGAAATTTTGAAGCAAATCGGTTTAGTAACTAAAAAGTAAGACGTGATTCTTTCATACAGTTGAACCCACGTAGTTGAAACGTTTTTACCCTCGAAAAATCCCATTTTGTATTGTTTCCCGGAATTATTCCGCGTTTTTTCCCACAATGGAATTATTCCTGGGTAGAATGCCATCACAAGCCCCATCCCGAATTCCGAAGTGTGAAGTACTCACTCGTACCACCATTAGTACCTACGTGTATCTTATCTGTATACGGTTCACTTTTATAATCTATGGTTTTTAAACAGAAGTCGGGTGCAGTAGAAAAAAATGTAGAAAATTAGTTTTGGGTTGGATTTAGTTGATATTTTGCTTACTTACCGATGATAAGTGACGCCACTATCTTTTTTCTTCCATTTTGTTGAATTGCGACAGTATCGTAGCACGCAAGTTGGCATTTTCGACTTATATTTTCCCGCCGTGTCGACGTGCGTTCCGTAGGAGAGGCGTCGAGCAACTAAACGCGTTGAGGTTCATGAACCTCAACGAATGGCGCAAAAAATTTGTTCGCGATGTCGGTTCCATACGCTAGTAATAGTAGTTCAATGCGCAATATTGAACATATGCTTCGAGCAACACGGAAAGGCCGCGTTCCTACAAGAACATATAGAACCACCGCCTGAGTCCATACCACTCCATACAAGTGTAGGTAAGGCGGGTGTGGCTAAAGTGCGCCTTGGTCCCTGCAGTCGCATTCACTCTGGACGCGGCCTTATGTGATGTTCCAGAATCTGGAATCCAGATGATTCCACTTACTCCATCTCTTTATGCGTGACGCCATCAAACGTTTTCAGGTCCTTCGATCCCAGCGAGCTACGGCGCGATGGGTCTCCGGCGTGGAGGCGCGATCCGCCCTCGGCGTCGAGCTCCAATTCTGCGCCTGTCTTTGTCGAAAATCTGGGCCAACTCTTCTGTTCGTTTGAATTAGTGATTTAGTCAGAACAGTGCTTGCTACACTCAAACGGTTGTGCGGGCGGATAAGTGAATGATCGTGAGTAGCAAACGCTTCATCAGTGACAAAATAATCATCGCTACTTTCACAAAATATTTCATTAAAAGAACGTGATTGATAATCGCAATCATCATTATCATTATCATTACGGTAACATGAGGCTAAGATTTATCATTACGGTAACATGGGGCTAATTACCATTACGTTAACATGGGGCTAAGATTATCATTACGGTAACATGGGGCTAAGATTAGGCAGCGTTAAAATTTCCCCAAACTCCAATTATCTCCGAAGTTGCTCTACTTTGTACGCCCGATACACCTACCAGCCTACCTGTATTCTAACATCCTCTAAGTGTCTATTCAGACATAGCGGGAACCGCGCGGTTACAAACCGATACCGCTTGAAAACCGCGCGGTTACAAACCGATACCGCTTGAAAACCGCGCGGTTACAAACCGATACCGCTTGAAAACAGCGCAGTTATAAACCGATACCGCTTGAAAACCGCGCGGTTACAAACCGATACCGCTTGAAAACCGCGCGGTTACGTCTGAACGGGCTAAAATCTATGACCCTCGCGGCTGCCGCACGATTCTGAAACCGCTCACTCCCGCTGTGTCTGAAGAGAAGCGCGCAATATAACATGCGATGAAATCAGGGGCTATAACGAGAGTGAGAAATACCGTTTTTATTGTACCCGGCGCGGCACGTCTCGGCGCGGTCGACAAGCCTGAACTGGCTTTTCGCGCCTTGCTAACTTGCTATAGACATCTCCATGCCACTCCCGTGCGCGACTCGCGGCGCGGCGCAGACTTACCGCGCTCGCCGTATCCTCGTCTTCGAAGTTCCTCACGTCAGCCTTGCTCCTGAACTTGACCACGTCGGGCATCCGAGACGCGATGTCCTTGGGCAGGTGTCCGCTGGCTGCCAGGTGTGTGATCATTTCAGAGAACCGGGAGATTGCCTCCTCCGTGGCGCGGACTCGTGCTGCCACCTGAAAGCTCCTGGTGATATAGGAATGCCCGCACAGAGGTGATGATAGGTATCACTCACTGCATTAACTAGTATAAAAAATGAGCGAGTGTTTATTTTTTTAATTTTTAGCTGGTTCGATTTCCGGGTGAGTGAGACAAGCATTTTTTAGAAAATCGTTGAATGCAGTTAACAACATATAAAAAAATCTGAACTAGCATGTTTTGCGATTTTGTGTGCAATTAAAATATATAAAAATGGAATATGGGGGCCACTTTTGGGGGGCCACATGAGAAACAAAAAATTAAAAAATCAAAATCTATGCCGGAAAAAAGGAAAGCTTCTAATAAACTTCTGCCACTCAAATATATATAAAAGGTGATAGGAGCGATATACTTATGTAACTACAGATTTATCAGCCTTATGTCACACATTTATAAAGTTTTTATCAGTCATAGAAACCCGTATAGCTGGGCAACTCGATTCTCATCAACCTCCAGAACAGGCAGGGTTCCATCAACCTCCAGAACAGGCAGGGTTCCATCAACCTCCAGAACAGGATTGGTTCCATCAACCTCCAGAACAGGCAGGGTTCCACCCCGGCTTTTCCACAACAGACCACCTTCAAACCAGGGAGCACTTATCGAGTGGACAGCGCCTAGATGCATTTTCCTTTGAAACACAAGTCACCAATTTACGGGCGGCGGGGGACGAGGTAAGAGAGCTGTGATTGGTCGCCACTAAGAAACTGTCTGGGCGGCCCGGCATCGTACATAGGTTGCGTATGCAAACTTTTGTTGAATACAACAAACGTTTGGCGAGCCGAATTCCCCCGCAGGCGCAGTCAATTGGATATAGTTTCTGCTTCAGAAAAAAAAGTAAGGAATTTAATAAAACTGTGTATCTCGCTTTTGTCGATTATTCTAAAGCATTCGATAGTACTCATGCATCAATCTTCTCCGCACTCCACAAACAAAATATTGATCAGACTTACTTTGGAAGCCGAAATAGCAAAGCAGACATCAAATTACATGCAGCAGGGCCATCGTTTCCGATAGAGAGAGGAGTCAAACAGTGAGATCCGCTATCTCCGAAACTTTTACCTGCACCATTGACTCGAGGGCCTCGAGGAAGTATTCAAGAAGCTGTCGGTCCCGTGGGCAGACCGAGAGATTAAAGTTGGAGGCAGAAGACTCACGAACCTTCGCTTCGCTGAAGATTCGTGTTTGCCCCGTCTGCATCCGAGCTCCAGCGCATGTTACTCAGTAATGCTACTCAGTAGTGCAAGTGCTGGAACTCAGTAGTGCAAGCCTTGAGGTTGGACTCAAGATGAATCATTCAAAAACCCAGGTCATGACTAACAGCGAGAGACATAGGGCCGAGGTAGATGGGCAGGAAATACATTATGTCGATAAGTATATGTATTTACTTGGGCCAGATAGCATCCTTCGAAAACAGGCAGAATAAAAAAATTGCAAGACGCAATTCTAACGCCTGGAAGAGCTTCTGGTCCATGAAGGTACTACAGTCTTCACAAAATAAAAGGCCCGTTTTGGCAGTTCACGCCCATGAAGTTTTAACCCCTAACGCGTAGGTAATAGAAGCGGTTTTCCTAGGTGCAACTTGTACGCTTTGCTTGTACGCACCAGTTGGCTTTTATTACCTACGCATTAGGGGTTAAAACTTCATGGGCGTGAACTGTTAAAACGGGCCTTTTATTTTGTGAAGACTTTAATGAAGGTAAACCTTCCGCTGACTCTCAAGTGCAAACTCATCGATATGTGTATGCTGCCTATCCTAACCTACGGTGGGCACTCAGACATGGTCTTTGACCGAACTTCATAGCCATGAAGCGTAGCATTCTGAATGTTCGCAGAACGGACCACGTAAGCTGATGTGGGTGCACAGACCGCCAAGCTAAAGTGGAATTGGGCCGGCCATGTCAGTCGCATGCACCCAGACAGATGAATGGACACAGGATGGCTACCGGCGTAGGGACAGGCCTACACGGAGATGCCGGGAGTCGGGACGACCTCGACAAGTTCCTGCCGGGGTGGCCGGAGGCCGGAGGTGGCACAGTCCAGGGATGTGTGGATTCAGGAGGAGGAGGCCTTTGCCCAGCAGTGGGACACAGTTATGGCTGCATAAAAATATAAAAATAAAATATGCCGCGTGACATATCGCATGGTGTGATGATCTTAAATGTGTTTTTATAATATTTTTAAGACTTGTTTTGAAAAAGTTGTGCTCAAAAATATGACCGATTCGCATGTCATCAAAACCTCTCTAGAGTAAGACCTACTTACTTACTGAAGGCGAAGTCCAAAAAATCTGATATTTGGTATGCAAGCACATGTTTGCACCCATATCCCATAAAAACTCCGAAATCCACAACTAAATCCACATCCACATCCGTAATGAAATTTAGGGTACTTTCAGGTTATTTTGTTGGTGTTAGTCGTATTATAGTTGTACGAAACCTTCTCGACGCGAGTCTAACACGCACTTGGCAGCTTATTATATTCTTCAAAATACCAGTCATGGCTCATACTTGGTCACGCAGGATGGCGAGGAGGGTCAATTATAGCAATAAATGGGTCACATTGCCACGTGTATTGTATAGTGATGTCTCCTACCTGCATAGCCTTCATAGTATCCACGAGCGTCGCGGAGCCCGCAGCCAAGTCGTTCCTCAGCCGTCGGTTATCCGGCATCGTGGGCGGAGGGATCGGCCCAGTCGTCCGCCTCAACTCATCCACGTCTTCTCGCAGTAAGTTGAACTGCGAGTAAGTGACCACCTCGATACTGCCAACGCGAGAGGGCCCGCGGGAGGGCGCGCGGGAGGCTGAAAGGGTAATTATGGAAAATACAGGGTAATTTCGAATAATTATAGATAATAAAGGGTAAATATGGGTAAAAATTTGCAATTGGGTATATTGCAAGGGTGTGTTAGACAAATGCTACGAATGCTCACCAGAAACCGACTGCTTCCTGGAGGCACTCTGAAGACAACACAATAAAACAGTATGAAATGCATACCAAAGTACAGGCGTAACAGATAACAGAGTACAGTGCATTCTTTATTTCGCTTCGGTTTAAGGGTGTAGCGCTTTATTTAAAAGTGTATGGCCTCGGCCAGAGGGAACGCGCGGTGACTTACGCGGTGGCGGGCGCGGCGGCGCGGGACCGCAATTTAGCATTACCCGCCTTATCACTTCAGTATGCTAGCGGCGGTTTCATTCGATATTTCGCAACCGCCCCCGTCGCCACCGCGCAAGCGCCTCACTCTGGTCTATGTAATACATATATCTTATCTTGGCTCAATTCGGTAATAAAACGCAGGGACAGACTGTATTTTGTCAAAAATCAATGAAGATAATAATTTAGGTTTGTTTGAATCCTCTGACCTCATCGTGATCGGCATCCCTGCCTCTCGCCCCGCCCGCGCCCCCTCGTTCACCTCTTCCCGGTCCTTGATCATCACCGTAAGTTGACTTCTTCCTTCCCCCTCTGTCATCATCATATATAGACATTCCCCTTGCCCTTCTCTCATCATCATCACCGTAAGTTGACTTCTTCCTTCCCCCTCTGTCATCATCATATATAGACATTCCCCTTGCCCTTCTCTCATCATCATCATCGTAAGTTGACTTCTTCCTTCCCCCTCTGTCATCATCAGATATAGACTTTCCCCTTGCCCTTCTCTCATCATCATCATCACCGTAAGTTGACTTCTTCCTTCCCCCTCTGTCATCATCAGATATAGACTTTCCCCTTGCCCTTCTCTCATCATCATCATCACCGTAAGTTGACTTCTTCCTTCCCCCTCTATCATCATCAGATATAGACTTTCCCCTTGCCCTTCTCTCATCATCATCACCGTAAGTTGACTTCTTCCTTCCCCCTCTGTCATCATCAGATATAGACTTTCCCCTTGCCCTTCTCTCATCATCATCACCGTAAGTTGACTTCTTCCTTCCCCCTCTGTCATCATCAGATATAGACATTCCCCTTGCCCTTCTCTCATCATCATCATCGTAAGTTGTCTTCTTCCTTCCCCCTCTTTCATCATCATATATAGACTTTCCCCTTGCCCTTCTCTCATCATCATCACCGTAAGTTAACTTCTTCCTTCCCCCTCTGTCATCATCAGATATAGACATTCCCCTTGCCCTTCTCTCATCATCATCATCGTAAGTTGACTTCTTCCTTCCCCCTCTGTCATCATCAGATATAGACTTTCCCCTTGCCCTTCTCTCATCATCATCACCGTAAGTTGACTTCTTCCTTCCCCCTCTGTCATCATCAGATATAGACTTTCCCCTTGCCCTTCTCTCATCATCATCATCGTAAGTTGACTTCTTCCTTCCCCCTCTGTCATCATCAGATATAGACTTTCCCCTTGCCCTTCTCTCATCATCATCACCGTAAGTTGACTTCTTCCTTCCCCCTCTGTCATCATCAGATATAGACTTTCCCCTTGCCCTTCTCTCATCATCATCACCGTAAGTTGACTTCTTCCTTCCCCCTCTTTCATCATCATATATAGACTTTCCCCTTGCCCTTCTCTCATCATCATCATCACCGTAAGTTGACTTTTTCCTTCCGCCTCTTTCATCATCATATATAGACTTTCCCCTTGCCCTTCTCTCATCATCATCACCGTAAGTTGACTTCTTCCTTCCCCCTCTGTCATCATCAGATATAGACTTTCCCCTTGCCCTTCTCTCATCATCATCACCGTAAGTTGACTTCTTCCTTCCCCCTCTGTCATCATCAGATATAGACTTTCCCCTTGCCCTTCTCTCATCATCATCACCGTAAGTTGACTTCTTCCTTTCCCCTCTGTCATCATCATATATAGACTTTCCCCTTGCTCTTCTCTCATCATCATCCTCGTAAGTTGACTTCTTCCTTGCCCTCCTTCCTTCATCATCCTCATAACCGCTCCTGGACTTGCTCCTACCGCGCTGGTCATGTCTGCCACTTTCTTCTCGGGCAGGTGATCCTTCTTTATCATAGTAAGACCTGTGAAAACACTGTTGTTTAATATTAAGTGAGGTTTGAATGTTGAATATGATTGAATATCTACTTAATTTTGAAAGGATTTTTAACTTATTTGGAAAAGATTCTGTCTCAATTTTATGTCCGATTATAGAATTTCCTATAGCAATAGCATTCACCCGTCTTTGTCGCGATCTCGACCAGTTTTGCTTTTCCATCTGCCAGGAAAACCCTCGGTCAGGCTGCTCTTGGTCGAGCTGCTACTGTTCGGGCTGCGCCTGGTCAGGCTGTGCTTGGTCAGGCTGCTCTTGGTCGCGCTGCGCTTGGCTAGGCTGCCGCCACCACCCTTGGACTTTCCCATTCCTCCCCGCTTCTCCCAGTCAGGAACCGCGAGTTCCGATGAAGACTCTCTAATTTCTATGGTGGTACCCAGCATACGCAACTGGCGAGCCAGGATGAGAAGGACGCTTTGTAACATCTTGAAATTTACTGTGTTTACCTGGAAAAATCAACAGTCAAGTGTGACTATAACTCGCGGTACAAGGGTTCCGGTCACACTTGGAGAGCGTAACTTGTGTAGTTTCCACATACAAAACTAAAGTATTATGTAAACCAAATAACAACAACAATTATAATGTTATCCATCCATGTAAACCAAATTAAATATTTTTGTAGAAAGACAGAAATTTGCAGTTTTCAGATTTTTCCCTTTACTTGTGCTATAATGAACTGTCTGTGCCAAAAGCGTTCGATTGGGTTGACCTAGAAGCTAGAAGGATGATTTTTTCACAGCTATAGGAGACCAAAGACTCAGGAGTGATGGCATTTTTGAAAACGTGAAAATGAATCTTGAATTCGCGCTCGAGAGTAAATCGTGTTCGCATTTATTTTCTAATGTTCTCTTTTAATGCATTTTTGAAGCACTCGAAAGCAGTGTTACATTTACATGTGATACTTTTACAAAGGTCAGTACCTAGACATATAAAGAGGTCATGGCGAGGCCTATCAGTGCACTGATAGGCGGTTACCGGCTCGACCATTGTTTTCGGGACACCATATTGTATGTTCACGCACTCGCGGGAGGGTTCAATTACTATTTGCCCG